>JBBPCZ010015412.1:0-14772 GCA_037974445.1 Brycinus macrolepidotus
AGCCATGTCTTTATGGAGCTTGCTTTGTGCACTGGGACACAGTCATGCTGGAATAGAAAAGGTTCTTCCCCAAACTGCTTATTTCCAAAGTTGGAAGCATGGTGTTGTCCAAAATGTCTTGGTCTGCTGAAGCATTAAGATTGTCCTTTACTGGAAGTAAGGGGCCTAGCTCAAATCCTGAAAAACAGGTGTGTCCCAAGACTTTTGTCCCTATAAAGTATCTCGGGTGTGTCTAAAAATCTGTAATCTTAATTTAGACCAATGATGTTTCATTTTAGTCATAGAGCATCTTTGTCCAGTACAGTTTAGTGATTTTCCTGTTGAGTTAAATCAAGCATGTTTGAACGAAATGGCTAAACTGTTCTGGGCACTACAGGATTTGAGCAGGACCTTCAGAGAAACTGTTCAGTCCAACGAATATGATGGTTTCTTTACTTACATCTCTTATTTACTACTGTACCTGACATTTTTCCACAAGTCCACAAGACAACTTTTTCATTTTGACTTTTCTTTTCCACATTTGCATTCTTTCCTGCTGAGGGATCCCAAGCCGGCAGCGAGTCTAAACACTCTAATTATTGATGTAAGCCACAGAGCTTTTTAGGTACGCTAGTAGCTGAATGGCTGGCTCGTCAAAGGCGCCGCCTTAATGTCTAAAGCTTTCCTTAAGGCTTTCATAATCCCATTTATATCTCTGACAGTGAAAGAGAGCAGGGCAGAGCTCGAAGTCAAAATTGATCGACACGAGTCATAAAACATCATGCTTCAGAGCCTTCTGAGAGGTCTTTGGAGTCAGTGGCCTCCGTTATTTTTCTACAGCTGGACTGACAGTGTGTGTGAGGTGTGACCTGAATGAAGAACCCGAGCCTGTATGTGTGTGTGAGTCTGCATGTGTGTGTGTGGCGGAAGGATTACCTCTGAGACCACACACTTGTCTCCATGCTCAAAGAAGTGCAAAGTGGTCCTATATGGTTGAGGCATATGGCTTTTGGCCATTTCTGCGAAAATACAAAATGACACAGTTTAAGTGACCTTCAAAGGACGTTTACAATAGAAACTTCAGCCACCTATGGAGCCAAAAAATGTCCATCCATCCATCTATCCATTATCTGAGCCTAACTAGGGTAAAGTGAAGACTTTCTCAGTGCTTATAGGGCGGCAGGGAAACGCCTTGGACAGGTTGGAACCATAAATAGGATCCACATAAATCTTCTGGCAGCATTAAATGAGTGCAGCTAACAGAGTCACTCATTGGTTTATCATCTTACCTCTTTTTATTTCAAAAGCAGCACTGGACAGATGGTTAAGAATAAGCACTGAATCAAGCATTAACACCATTTACTTGTTAACTGTAATCTTATCGCACCACGGTAGTCATCTTTTTATTCCACCTGATTTGACTGGAGACAAGCAAGGAGATTACACATGGCAACAAAAACAGATTCGCTGGCACAGGTCAAGCATAATTTATTTACTGATTTGGATATGGAGCCACTACGCATAGAAGTAGCATCAGTACCAGATGGCTGAACTTGGAAACAGTGGCTGAAAGGAGAACACTGTCTAGACTTCAGTCCATCATGGACAAGGCTGATCACCCACTCCACAGTTTGGTGGCAGAACTGAGAAGTACTTTTAGCCCCAGACTCACCAGCATAAAGTGCTCCACTGAACGTCACAGGAAATCCTTCCTTCCCACCGCCATCAGACTCTACAACTCCTCTCTCTGTCACACATCCACACGATAATCTGTGCAATAACCTGCTGCTACTCAGATGTGCAACTTCTTATTGTGTTCTAAATCATTATCATTATGTGCAATATCTTAATTATAATGTGCAATAGTTTTACCATGTGCAATATCACTAAATATGTCACTTATGTCCCTACTTATGTGCAATAGTTTTATCTTGTTCAATATCACTAATTCTGTTACTATTACTTGCAATAACAGACTCGGTTTAGAGAAGAACTCCAAACCACTATTTGTGTTAACTAGTACAGTGGCAGAGTGTAAAGTGGCCCCTCATAGTCATGCATGAACACACTACACCACAGCACACAGTGTACAATATAAAATCCTTTCTCTGCATTTCACCCATTCACCAAGTGAAGCAGTGGACAGCCAGCAACACAGCACCCGGGGAGCAGTGTGTGGGGACGGTACCTTGCTCGAGAACCCACGTCCTTTTGATCACAGAGGCAACTCCCTAACCACCAGGCCACCAGCTGTCTTAGCAGTAATGTTTCTTTATTTATCTATAGTATTTATATCCATCTCTCTTACTGACCTCAGCATTTTGTGTATATAGCATGGTGTATATAGTTCAACTAATTATCTGGAGAGTTTTATTTTGACTTTATTCTATATTTTATATTGTTCTTCTCTTTGTGCCTCTGTGTGTCTGTGCAGTCGTTGCATAAGCAATTTTTCTCCAGGATCAAAAAGTTCTCTGATTCTGAAGTTCTGCAAGGACATCTAGTGACAGGAAATGTTACTTTTGGAACAGACCAGACGAGGTTTCGGATTTGAGCCAATAGATCTCAAATCGATCTATTATGATCAGATCTGAAATCCCTCTGAAAAGTTTCAGGAGAAAGCTCTGTCTATGTGACCCCCACAGAGGCTCCATCCCTCAAATGAGACCCAGCAGCAAGGAGCACTAGCTTAAGCCCTGTACTTTTCTTGCTTTAAACAGATATTTGAATGAACTTGAAACTGTCCTTTCAGAGACATGCTGATCCAGTTGACTCAATGAAAGAGATCCAACACATTTCCTTACAGTTACCGAACCGTGGCTGTGATTTTCTAGAAAAAAATGAGAGACATTCTTCAAGTAAAAGGGATACGAGGTGGTAAGCAATTTCCTTTGTGGTCAATATAGTTTTCTGTTTCTGATCCTTATTACTAAACACTCTTAAGAAAAAAAAAACGATTGCTGGAAAGGGTACTTTGCATGAAGCCCCTGTTCCCAAAGAACATTTCAGTGGTTAGTTCCAAGAGAAATGAGTGAGAAGACCATTTAAAGGTGTTAATGTCAATATTCTTAATGAATTTAGGGATTCTCCCAAGGACCTTTCTATTATGTTCTTTAAGGAACTAAAAAGGTTCCCCTGTGGTATCATTCAAAGAACCCTTCCTTTTTTTTTTGTTTTGAAAAGTGTGTATCACTTAAAATGTGAGATTATGCAACATGTGTAATAAATTCATACCAAGATAATACAGTTGTATTCAAAGGTTTGAATAGCCCTGTACACCCCTATCCACATCTTCTACAGAGAATACTATTAAAATTACATTTTCTTCAGATTTTAGTGCAGAATTTTTAATATACCCAATTTTGGTATAAAAATACAAAATATGCCATAACTTTTGCATTTTCCCCCCCACGTGCATGAATGTTAAATTCAGCGAATAAAAAGTGTGTATTGCAATGTGCAGAATTGTGTTCTCTGCAGAGAATGTGTATTTACTTACTTACTTAGAAAATCAACAAGACAAGTAACTCAGCCTGGGGTTTGCAGTCTTTTGTACATGGCTGTGTTTGAGGCATAGATCTGGAATTGAATAAAATCTCCAGACCAGTGCTCACCCCCTAATCCCCCCCACAGTTATTTGAACTTCAATTAATGTTTGATAATTTGATTTTAGGCTGTACCGGATGTTACTAATCTGGGGGAAAAACCTTGAAACGGCATCACACACTGAAGCATACCTGCGTTCTCGCTGTGAACGAGGGCCAGTCGTCTGATATCAAACGCAATGCTTCTGATGTGTCAGGTAACATATTTCAACAGCATGACCAATTGAATCCAGAGAGATAAGGTTAAGGGACATAAACGGCCCCACGGCTAATCTTTTAACTTCAGATTCTGTTTAGGATGTGGAAATGCTAGGATTAAAAATAATAGTGATATATATATAGAGTACACTTGCCACTGAGACTTGTCATTCCCTGTCGCAGACTAAAATAACTAAATCCTATTACACACCGTGCCTCGTGAAAGTACAGCCCTCACTGAGAGTAATTAACATTTTGTGGATTTCAAATGAGACTTACCTATGTTTGTCCTATTTCTATTTTTTGAGGACCTCAAATGCCCTAACATTACATTTTTCAAAGCCAAAAATAAGTCATTTGTTTGTAGAAATATAAAAGATATTGAAGGCACATTTAACAAAATATGACACATTTGTGTCTAACACTAATGTCTTAAAAAACTATTTTTGGAAATAAGCTGTGTGACTGTGAAGACCCACATAAGCTGGGTTTCTGGAGGTCCTGCACAGTTTGGTGATGTCTTTGCTCAAAAATGCTGAGTTGAACAAGGTGTGTTTAAGCAGGGAAAGCTGGAATTCAAGAGTCCTATTAGGGCAGCTGGTGGTCTGGTGGTTAGGGAGTTGCCCCTGTGATCAGAAGGTTGTAGGTTTGATGCCCAGGACTGCCAGTGGCACCACTGAGGTACCCTTGAGCAAGGTACCGTCCCCACACACTGCTCCTCAGGAGCCCCCATTGGTGGCAGCCCTCCGCTTCGCTTGGTGAATGGGTTAAATACAGAGAAAGAAGTGTGTGCTGTGTGGTGTGTTCATTATAAAGGTTCTAAACCCATTAAATGTCTTTTTCCAGAGCCATACATTCAAACCAAGAATCATTCAAGAACCTTTATTTTTAATCAGACATTCTGATCACAGAGGTAAATAGACTGTCTGATATTCACTTTAAGGGTAAAAAAAAAAAAAAAAAAGGGTAAATGTAAATGTTTTTTTTCCACAATTTAGTGGCATCACAGCTTGTCTATCCAATCCATCCAATCCAACTTTATTTGTTTAGCACTTTTAGCACACACAAAGGACCAAAGTGCTGTACAAGATAAAAGAATATGATAAAAAAAAGGACGCAAGAAACATTAAAAGGCATATAAAAGAAATAGCATAAATAAAACAAGAACATAAGAACTAACTTAAAAGATACCAGCCACACAATACAACAGTAAAATCCAATGAACCAACAATAAACAAAACAAAATAAAATCAGCGTCTTACAGAGCGTCAAAGGCCAAAGAGAGGTCTACAGGTCTACAATACTTACACTATATATGTTTCTAATCTCAAAAACGGACCTCCACAAGACTTATGAGTGCGGTATAGAACCAATTACCTTATCAGACCACGCCCCTGTTATTTTAAAGTTAGAGATAGGATCACACAATCATTTTAAATATTGGAGACTTAATGTTTCTTTGTTAAATGATGAAGTGATTCAACAAGAAATTCGTAAAGGCTTAACAGACTATCTTGCCATTAATGATAATGGTACAGTTTCGCCTTCCATTCTTTGGGAAGGGGCTAGAGTAGTGATGAGGGGTAACATTATTGCAGTTTCCTCAGGACTAAAAAAAGCAAAGGCTAGCTCAACAAGCTGAATTAGAAAGAGAAATTAAGAAATCAGAGACGGAGCATCGACAATCAAAAGATTCAAAAATGTTAGATTTGTTAAAAGAAAATAGACAAAAATTGGATGATATATTAACCTATAAAGCAGAAGGAGCACTGCAATTTGCACATCGGAAGTATTATGAAATGGGCAATAGAGCAAGTGGTTTGTTGGCTTTCCAGTTACGCAAAGAGCAGTCCAGAGTAGTGTACAAGATACAATGTCCAAATAATAACCAGATATTAACCCAGCCAAGAGATATTGTAGAAACATTTGCAATTTCTTATAGAAATGTATATAAAGAGGAAGATATACCTAACAAAAACGAAAATATTGAATCTTTTCTTAGCTCAATGAATCTCAGTAAATTAACAGCAGAGGAAGCAGACATGATGACGACTCCTATTAAAGAAAAAGAAATAAAAGAAACTATCCTTGAGCTTAAAAATAATAAAACCCCCGGGGTAGATGGCTTCTCTGGAGAATTTTATAAAACATACATAAACGAGTTAACCCCAGTTTTATGTAGAGTCTATAACTATGCTCTAGCCAAGGGGAATCCACCTGGGTCAGGGTCAGACGCAGTAATAAGTGTTATTCAGAAAGAAAACAAAGATCCAACTCAATGCATGTCCTACCGACCGATCAGCCTTCTTTGTGTAGATTTTAAAATCTTGACCTCCATTGTTGCCAAAAGAATTGAAAAGCATATTAATAAGCCGGTAAATCCAGATCAGACAGGTTTTATAAATAACCTGCAAGGAACTGATAATATTAGAAGGGGATTAAATTTACAGCCACTTGCGGCTAAGAGGAACTCGCCTTCAGAAATACTCAGTTTAGATGCAGAGAAGGCATTTGATAGGGTTGACTGGATCTTCTTACAACAGACCCTCAGACATATGGGCTTTAATGAAACGTTTGTAAAATGGATTCAAGTGTTTTATAAGAATCCTAGGTCTAGAGTTAGAGTTAATGGGTATTGCTCAGAATTTTTTCCTCTAGGACGTGGTACACGCCAGGGGAACTCCTTATCACCCTCCTTATTTGCACTTAGCATTGAACCATTGGCGGAATTAACAAGAACTAACCCTCTGATACAGGGAATAACTGATGAAGGGAATAATCAACATAAACTAGCACTTTTTGCAGGTGATATATTATTATTCATAGAAAACCCAATAATCTCTGTCTCTGCCCTTCTACAAAGTTTGAAGGAGTATGATGAAGTGTCAGGGTACAAAATCAATACAATAAAATCTGAAGCCATGATGATAGCGGGGGACTGGCCACACCAACTAGATGATCTGGTCTCATTTAGAAGAACCACACAGGGATTTAGATATCTTGGTGTGGTTCTTACACCTAAAACCACTCAGTTGTTTTCCTCAAACTATGACAGGCTGATTACAGAAATTAAAAAGGATTTAAAAAGATGGAATATGCCCCCCTTGTCTCTTTTCGGAAGGATAGAGTCAGTGAGAATGAATATCTTACCAAGACTACTCTTCTTATTTCAGTCCCTTCCTGTCTTAATACCATAAGGATACATCCATGTCATAATACATCCAGGATTTTAGACAAACTAATATCAAAATGTATCTGGCCAGATAGGAGGCCAAGAATCAGATTAAAAATATTAAAGGCACTGAAAGAGAAAGGAGGTCTGGCGGTACCCAATCTAAAACTTTACAATTGGGCAGCTCAGCTTCGAGCAATGGTGGCCTGGGTTATCAAGGATTCGGGTACTGGGTGGGTTTTTATTGAACAAAACGTCCTGTCAGGAATTTCACTCTCTTCTATCCCCTTTCTCAGTAAACACTTTATGAAATTATTAAAAATGAAGAATGAATGGATCAAACATACGTTGAAGGTTTGGGCTATAGGCCAAAAGCAGTTGAAGGGACTAGTACCTCTCTCACGATCCATACCCACAGTAAGATATGTGGAGTTTCTGCCATCTGTTTGGGACAGTGCTTACAAAAGATGGGCTGACAGTGGTCTTGTAACAATTAACCAATTGTTTGAAGGAAATATATTTAAATCTTTTTCACAACTCCAAGATAAGTTTGCTTTACCTTCAAGCTACCTATTTCGATATTTGCAGATTAGACATTAAATTACAACAAATAGAGATTGGGAGTATATAAAGAAAGAACCAACCAATATAGAGACCCACTTTATAAAATTGTTTGAAAGGCCTACATCAATGAAAAAACATCTCATATTCACAAAAAACTAATGTTAGACACATTACATAATACTTTACACATCAAAGGTCAATGGGAAATGGAGCTGAATAGAATAATTACTGATGATGAATGGGAAAATATATGTTTTAGATGTCACACTGGGATTGGAAGTCGATTGGAAAGAATTTGACTGGAAGTGTAAAAATAGGTTTTTTAGGACTCCCTTGACAGCCCAAGTCGTTAAAAGTAATTCTACCAACAAATGCTGGAGAAACTGTGGCGTGATTGGTGACCATACTCACACATTTTGGGACTGTCCGGTAATACAGACATTTTGGAAAAATATCAAAGTACAAATAGACAATATTCTGAAAACATTTACCTCCTTCGATGCGTTATTGTTCTTATTGGAAGCGTCACCTGGGCTTTGGTTTAACTCAGACCAGTATTATTTTACTTCTGGTTGCAAGGAAAATGATTACCCTTAACTGGATGAAGTCTAACCCTCCTACAATTGAGCAGTGGCTACAGAAAGTTAAACAGGTTTATAAGATGGAACATATGAATGCTCAGCTACAATTAAAAATTCCAATTTTTGTAAACAATGTCAGTTATGCTTTATTAGTTTAAATACCAGAGAACATCAGTGCATCGTAATGAGGCGAGGTGAATCACTGGCTTTTTCAATTTACTCCAGAACATTTGGCTCATTTTACTCTACAGCCTACAATTTGTGTGCCTCTTTTTTTATCAGCCTCATGGGAACCAAACTTTCTTTGCTCATGCTCTGTGACAACAAGCCTTGCAGAGCAAGAAATATTTGCAAGACTGAATCACATCTTTAGAAATTATTCAGTAGTTTTCTTGAGTGGTATTGACTGGCTAGTAAAAAAGATGTTCTCAAATGTTTGTTACAGGGCATACCACTTTGTTTCACACAAGTCTGTTTTTGTTGCTCCTCATACCTCCGAACAGCCTCCTCATGTCAAAGTAGGCAGTTGTTAGCTATGTTAAATTATGAAAACCAACAAATAGAACTGATAAGAGGCAAAAGTCCGGTTCGCAAGAGACCCAGATTCAAAAATCCAACACCACCCATACCGCAAGAAACATAATATGGTAAAGGATTAAGGTAGCATCGTGCTGTGGGTGTGCTTTTCAATCATCACTAGGGGGAGAAATTATTACAACTGAAGGAAGAATGGATATAACAAAAATCCTCAAACTGATCATGCTTCAGCCAGTCTGCTGCAAAGCTGCCAAGCTGTTGTTGCAGCAAAAGCTCTGCCAGATATTAGTCCTTTGAGGAGGGAGTTCCTTAAAACAATGCCGTGCCCTGGAGCATGAGTTGTTTTTTTCCCGTCCTTCTAGAATTCCACACTGACGTTCTAGAGTTTCATTATTAGCTGAAACACCGCCGCATCACAAAACAGAACTCTGTTCTCTAACGTTCTAGTCATATATTTGAGATCGTACTCCCCAGGGAGCAGCCAGAGCTCGGCACATATTTGTGATCGCACTCCTTAAAGGATTAATGTGTATATTGTTGTATATTTCATGCGTTTTCTCTGCATTTCAGGGAGAAATGTGATTTTATTTACCTTTTCTGCAGTGAGCATATAGGGCATATAGGCTTTGTGATAACATCAAGGTAGAAAGTGCTTCAAGCCAAAGTGTAACTGATATTTTGACTTGCTAAAATCAGCATTTTGAAATTCAGGAGGCTAAATCCAATTGGAATCACTGCTCATATAAATTTTAGGTAAAAAGAAATTTGATCCATGCTCCATCCACAAATGCGCTCTTTCATAGCAATGTTTTTAGAGAATGCTGGGAAAACTCCTTGTTATCCCAATGAGAAATAGTAGCACCCTTTGAACTGCTACGTAATATTACGTTTCCGTTTTAAAATGTTACAGCTATAGTGTTGCAGCTAATTGAAACTTTGGGATTACAAATTTGCTACTAATGTTAGCTTGAATAAACAATAATAGCTTGCATCCAGTGTACCTTTCACACACAAACAAATGTCATTTGAAATTAGCAATGCAAACTACATTGTTCTATTTATTTACAATAATAGGCACACATTTGGGTGCCAAATTACATTAGTAAAATGACATAAGTGCACACTTCCGCATATTTTAATGCACAATTACTGCTTACTAGCTGAATTTATTCATATTCAAATAAAACGTAAAATATGGCCCATGCAAAAGTTATGGAATATTTTATTGTTCAAATATGTAAAACTCGCCAATAAACGTTTTCTAAACCTGGCAGAAAAATGCCATGATTATGTCTATTCATTGTAGAGCATGTGTTAACAAATCAACATGAAATATACAAATCAACAAACCATGTAGTTTAACCAGGGGTGGTCAAACCTTTGCATTACATTATGATTTTGTTTAATTAACTGTGTGCTATAATCTCTGTAGGCCGAATGAGATCTCAGCCAACATATAAAAAGCTTGTCCAGCTATGAAACAGTTAATATGAAAGAAAGCATTTGTGGTTGAAACATTTACCATTTTTGTTGTCGCACATTATATATACTTGTGTAATATCAGCTACAGAGACAGAAGCTTATGTAACTTAAGCATTGAGCGTCTTCAAGGACAGATGGTGGATGACACATTATGGCCAGTTCCAACGGTACTTTTTCCAAGTCAGAAAAAAAAAAATTCCTAATGCCTGTGCTGTGGGGCAACACGCAAGGTGCATTTGAGTAACATGGATCACACACTGATCTCTATATCCTTGTGGGTATATGGCATGTAGAATACATGAAGTTATGTAAAGAAACCTTTAGGCATTACTACAAAAAGGCCAAATAGAGTTCTGTAAGTTTAAGTGCTGATACAGAATCAGGTGCCCTCTATCCATTTAACTGTATCCATTATGAGATAATGACCAAAACATAACCTAGACCAGCACTCTGGAGAGTTTTCACATAGTACAACCCCAGGAAACCGGTGCACAAAGCACAGATTTCTTAATTAGTTCAGTGAAGCATGAGCACTCTCAAACTTCACCATAAGCAACAGTTGAAAGGTTCAGGATTCCAGCCCCAGCCATATTATAACCTACTTGAGTTTCCCCATCTCAAGCAGCACAGAGTGTATTGTGGCGCCATGCTTACACACTGCCCTCTAGTGCATGACAAGCGGCTGGAGATGAACTGTGATGTTGACACGAAGTCTTATGCATGCCAAACACTCAGAATGAAATCCAAACAAAACAAACTGGAGAGACGGAAGCATACCGCATAGTTAAAAAGGCATTTTTATTCATGGTTAACGAAAAAGAATTTCAATATCTCAATTTGTCAAACAAATAACTGCTCCGTTACCCAAACCTCAAACCTCTGATAAATATGACTATGAACATGAAACAAAAAGAAAAATCTCCCAAACATCCGCATTCGCACTATTTACACTGATGTAGAATATTGCAGTGTATAAACAATGCTTTCTCAACACATAACGCTCTGTATGTACTTTTTCAGTGGATTATGCCTGGCCTTGCGTTGAAGTTGGGCTCAAATAGAGAGCCGCCGCTACTCCATTGCAGGCGGAATAACCAAATCCCTACAGTAGATTGTGACTCTCCATCTTAATTCCAGAGTAGACTCAATCTTTGGCTGTGAAAAGTTCCTTAAATGTTGAAATCCAGGGATTACGTGAGGAAAAATGTGCATATCCTTCATATGAGAACGTTCATAAGCATATTTACCTGCAGACATGGACAGCAGCCAGCAGGTTTATCATCTTCCTATAAAGTCTAGTTTAGAAAACCCCTGCATTCACAGACTTTATTATTGGGCAAGCAGGAATTAAAGCAAGAATATTCCAACCTTTTTACAATCGAATCTCAATCTGCCACATCTGGAGCATTCACTCTTTTGTGTGTGCGTATATAATAATAATAAATATAATACATACATATATATATATATAAGGTGCCACAGAGTTCTTTGAGAAAGGCCACAGATGAACCATTCTGTGAATGTGTGAGTGTGAAGAATCTTTAAAGTTATAACATAAAGGTTCTCTACCAGTATAAGGGTTCTTTCAATAACAATTACATTATATGTAGGCAGGCTGATACCCTCTGTCATGATGCTGCAGCATCAATAAGCATATATATGTAAAAATTGTGGTTTTTGTGACTAACACTAGGAATTTCAAACAGGTTGTTTTGCTCCCGAGTGTTGACCTTATCATCAGGAGGCTGAAAGTTTGAACCCCAGCGGTGCCACAGCCATTAGCGGCCAGGAGTCCGTAAGACCTCGATTAATTCAGTGCTTTTTGGGTGGGTAGGATCCCTCCCTTTAAATATGAGAAGCAACCATTCAAAGGTTCTTTAGAGAACCAAAAATGGTTCTTCTATAGCATCACACAAAGAACCTACTGAGGCACCTTTATTTTTAACAGTGTAGAGTCAAATACCATAATAATTTGTGTTTCTATTTACTTAATAAAACAAAAATGTGTTTACACCTGCCCACTGGCTTCTATTATACGCTTATTTTGAGTCATGGGCATATTCTTTAATGATGGTTCTAAGTAAAATTGTAATAAATCAACTGTACGCTGGAAAGGCTGCAAATCAGGTCAGAAAATCATCAGCAAACACCACCATCTGCAATATCTCTGCGAACAGGAGCACACAATGCTGCTGTATTTAACCACCCATTCACTCTGGACAGTGCCAGCAGCTTCATATGCTTTGGCTGCCAGTGTGATAAGCAGTTAGAAATCTTAGGGGACAGTAATGCCAAATACAATGGCAACCAAATGAAAGCCAGTAGCTAGCCAGCATACACATATTAACAGCCTTTTTCACGCCCTGCTAGATTCTATTCACTGTTAGGCACATTAGCATTTTTGGCCAAATTACCTCTTTAAATTCTCACTACTCCGATTTCATACACAAACACAGAGCGAGTCGGTCCAAAGGCATCACCCAAACTTCAGACGGGCAGAGAGATTTCCGGCAGACAAAACAGAGGAATAAAGTGCTGAACTATAACTAAGAATTGAGATGGCTTTTCTTTAGAAGACGTGTGACAGGCTCAAAACCGGCTTCTGACATGCCAGGAAAGGGAGTGGGGTCGTTTTGGGATAATTGGCTTAAGCCCAACTACCCAAACAGCACAGTGCCACTGCTCTCGAGTCATAGAGGTAGATCTCTCTGGAAAATATGAGTCTGCAGTGGGGGAGCTATATATGATTTTTTTTTTCTTTTTCCTTTTTTCCTTTTTTTAAATGCTTCGACGTCACTGTGCGATGTGCAAAACATTCAGTATATCATAGCTATCATATCAAAACTCAAAAACTGTACATGCCAGACTGAATCGACATTTCATGATGAATGGGCAAATAGAAATGATCCAGAATGACTCAGAATCATTTCGTGTAACATTACAGCACAGTACAAAAAAATGTTCTTTACTTTCAAGTGACCTTTTTGGAGGTTTTGTTATGACAGCAACAATATCATGATTTCTAATTGTCCCCCAAAAGACAACATAAAAGGAAGGGATGATATGTGAGCACGCATGTGAAAGCATATATTTTAGCCAAGTTGGTCAAAAGTGTCATCTTATTGAATTTTAAACCATAAAAATGGATGAATCCGTCACTAGAAACCCTGACGAAAATTAAAAAGGGATTGAACTTGCCTGCAGTGGCACTTTAGCCCACAGTAGGCTTGTGTGTTGACTGCAGATATCAAGGCTGAGTGTCCTGTAGTGTGTGCTACGTGTATGTAACACTGTATATGTACGTGTATGTGTGTGTGTGTGTGTGTGTGTGTGTGTGTGTGTGTGTGTGTGTGTGTGTGTGTGTGTGTGTGTGTGTGTGTGCGGTAGGCAATATGGAGATCTATGCGTGTGTGTATGAGCATTAGTCCACTCCGAGAGCTCTTAGCTGTCTCTCTATCTCCTCATCTGATATCCCATCTGCTTTGGAGGTGGAGGCGGCGGGGTTGTTTCTGCTGGCTGAAGGAGCATGGGCCATCTGCCGAGGAAACAGGTGGACACGGACCGGCCATTACAGCTCAGAATGGAACGTGACGTAAAAATCACGAAAAAGAAGCCACTCAAGCTATTGGAACTGGCCCCACAACCTCGGAAATCTCTACGGAAGTCTATCACATCAGAAGGTCAAATGAAAATGACTATGTTGCAATTTACTTGACGTAAATGATGTTCCAGGAAATTATGTTATCAAGATGCTTTTACTGCCATACACTAATGGAAAATGCATTAGTGCCATTCTAAATAAATGTAAGTGTAAACTGATTTGCTGCAGTATTTATTTTTTTTTTTTGAGGGTGGTGGTGGTGGTGGGGGGTCTTTCTAACAAGAGAAATAAATAAATATGTCTTACTAAATGGCACAAAAATGTAAAGTGCTGGGAGGATACTTGAAATAGTTTAATTAGATAAACTACTATCTTTTATAACTTTTGTTTTTAAAAATCGGATTGCAATTCAAGCACATCACTCTCACCTTTCCAGAGATTTCAATGCCAATCTCATCCAGCACCTGGTTCACAATGTCCTGAGATTCTTCCTCATCACCTGAATCCTCAAAGAGCTCGTCCAGTGTGTCATTAACTTTGAAAAGAAGAGGAGAAATGATAAGGTCACTGAAAAGTAATAATCACTCGTTTCCGCATCAAGAATAATAAGTATGCAATATTTTTAATGTCTTCATTCAGATTTGACTGTTCTGCTAATAATTCTTCCATTAGTGCCGTCGCTATTGAGTAATCTACCTGATTAAGTTCTGAAAAGGCAATAATTATCCATGCATTTCTTCTTAAAAACTGAATTACTTAATATGCAGAAATACTTAAAGAACTAATTAGCCTTTTAAAAGAATGCCTTAATAAACAACAACAACAATAGTTATAATTATAATAATAATAATAAATATATAAATTGATGTGTAAATTTTAGTCTAAATAAATCTCACTCATATACACACACGCCAGTGGCGGCTGCTAGTCTTTCAAACAGGGGAAGCTCATTTTAGGCCTACATCATGAAATTCGATACGTTATTTGTACATAAATTCTGCCCTCTGTTCCTTTTTCAGAAAATGGTTTGTGACCCTGTCGTACTTCATCCAC
>JBBPCZ010015448.1:0-14770 GCA_037974445.1 Brycinus macrolepidotus
GATTCCAGATGATCAGGTGGTGATCAGTATACTGGTGGTGCTGAATGCTGAGTGGTTGGAACTCCTTTATCTAGACTACTTGTATCTTTAGACACTTTGCAGCCTGTCGCAGTAAAACATTTGTTCACATTTCTTTCATTTAATCTACTCAAAATGCCAAAGATAAGACAGTTTGACAGACAGAAAAAGTAGTTTTGCACCAACAAGGTGAGTCAAAGCAAAATATAATATACTGGGTGTTCTGATGAATCGAGGTCTTCATGTAATCCAACAAAAGTCTAATTTTTAATCATTAAAGTTCTTGGTGAATCAGGCATGAATGGGTGGAGCTAAACTGCTGTAGCCAGAATGAGGAGATGCATTTAAACGTGTTGGCTTTGTGACATCACAAAAACTATGATCTAAAATGAGCTTATTTTCCATATATGGGCTGTATGGATAGGGGGAGTAAACGTACCATTTGAAACAATATTTACAGACTTTAAGGCTTTTTAATTCCAGAAAAGTGATGCTACGGGCTCTTTAATATCTTGAAAGTCATCGCAGTCACAATATGTAGCAGTAAAATTGCAACACTGATATTCTGTCCATATTGTGTGTGTGTGTGTGTGTGTGTGTGTGTGTGTAAAACTCACCTTGCTCTGTTTGCGGTCCAGGTAAAACTGATGTTGGCTGATGGCCATGACCCAGATGGTTTTGATCAGGGAGTGACTGGCGTACCAGGTGTGTATCACCAAACCCGTCTGACCAAGTGTACGCTTAGTGACCGCTCGCCTGGAAACACACACACACACACACACACACATTAACTAACAGTGGTAAAAAAAAGCAAACTCCAAAGGCATAGTGAATCACATCACAGTAATTTCCATGAGTTGATAGAGTTGTGTATGTTGATAGAACACCAGAGGGTGATCCTGAGAGAGTCCAAAACAGTGGTTTATAAAGTAAAGTAAAGTAAAGCGGCCCCTTATAGTCACGCATGAACACACCACAGCACAGCACACAGTGTGAAATTCTTTCTCTGCATTTAACCCATTCACCAAGTGAAGCAAGTGGGCTGCCACCAACGAGGGGCGCCCCGGGAGCAGTGTGTGGGGACGGTACCTTGCTCAAGGGTACCACAGTGGTGACACTAGCAGTGCTGGGATTCGAACCCACGACCTTCTGATCACAGGGGCAACTCCCTAACCACAAGACAACCAGCAAAAATATAATTTCTTGATTGCTCATTTTTATATAAACACACTCATTTACTCACATAAAACAGTAAGTAATGTTTCAGCCCTGCTGTAGTCAGAATGTCAATCAATCAGCTCTCAGTAGCGAGAATGGCAACCAATCAGCACTCAGTTGGTAGAATGCCAACCAATCAGTTCTCAGTCGTGAGAATGACAACTAATCAGCATTCAGTACCTCAGAACCACAGGAAATTGAGCTCAGATTAAAAATGCTGTGAAAAACTTTGAGAGTTGTTTTTTGTTTTTTGTGTGAACAGGCCTCAACTCTGATTGGTCCACTGGCAGGTCAGACACCTGCTCCACAGAACTTGCTAAATTTAAATTTGATATGTCAAAAAGAAAAAAAATCCATATTTAAAAAATAAAATCTGTTATGTAAAAAAATCAGTATGTCAAAAAATTCTGTATGTCAAAAAAAAAAACTGATATGTCATAAATTAATAAATAAATAAATAAATAAATAGTGTTTAGTGCGTCAAAAACATAATGAATGCCAACCAATCTATTTATTTTGGAGATATACTGTATATATCCAGAATAAATAAAGTTCAATATGGACAAAAACGTTACTTCAATATGTCATAAATAAATACATTTGATATGGAAAAAATTACATTCATTCATTTTCTGTAACCGCTTAATCCTTACTAGGGTCGCGGGTACCTGGAGCCCTTTCTGGGGTCTATGGGCGCGAGGCAGGGACCCACCATGGGCGGGGTGCCAGCCCACCGCAGGGCGCACACACACACACACACACACACACACACACATACACACACCATTCACTCACACACTCGCACCTACGGTCAATTTAGAATCCCCAGTTCACCTGACACACACGTCTTTGGACTGTGGGAGAAACTGGAGACCCCGGAGGAAACCCACGCAACCACGAGAAGAAACTCCACACACAAGACCAGGACCCAGATTCAAACCCCAGCCCTGAAGGTGTGAGGCAACAGCGCTACCCACTATGCCACTGTGGGGTCCAAAATGTCATTCAATGTCATGAATAAATACATTTTTTGATATGTCAAAAAAAGAAATAAAAATAAGTACATTTAATATATCTGTCACAGTGACACAGAAAAAAGTAGAGAAGCAGAAAAAAAAGGGTTGTTTGATTCTGACCTGTGAGGGTCGTTCACCTCCACCGCAAATTTCTTCTCCCGGAAATACAGATTCTCCAACTGCTTCCACTGGAACAGCTGCAGAAACAAACACACACACACACACACACACAGAGGAGACACAGCATGAGCGTGTTCACGTCTCCAGGTGCTCTGCCGCTCCAGACGAGTGAGTCACTGAGTCCAGTCGAGTCGAGTCGAGTGCGGTCAGAGTTGCAGTCAGGAACACTGCAGGCTACATTTATCCAGCGCAGAAACACCGCAGACACACACCTGACACACACCTTACACACACCTCACACACACCTGACACGTCAGACCAGCTTTACAGCCACAGTTTGGCAAAAGAAATAAATCTTACTTTTTAGATAAATAAATGAATGTAATCAGCCCCCCTAATATATAATAGTATTATTATTTTGAATTCCGGCGCCGCTTCTCCTCCGAGCTCATTATTGGCAAAGTTCCAACTCTGACACTGATCTCAGTGTTATTTAACTCTACTTATTTAACTAGTCATGTCCAGTGATAAACTTAGCATTGCTGTTTTTACAGGACTTGTGTTACATACATGTCATTATCAACCCATTTTGTCATCATATTTTCAATTTTTTATTGGTGCTCCAGGTCTGGTCCAGGTCAAGTTTTTCCTCCATGTGCCTTTTACCACCAGTCGACTTAGGTAATCTGTAACAGACTCGCTTATGTGGTTTCTGACACTGCGCGACTTACTGTTATATATAAACATGGGCTACAGCACTCTCTTTCACAGCTATTATCAAATGCCTCAGTTCAGCCTTGAGTTTCAGTCAGTTTTAAAAATTTAAAGTAGTTTGTTTAAGTTGAACTATAATTAGAATTGAATTATTTGATTGGTATATATTATTAAAAATATCTCAGGAGTGGAATGGCCACTAGGGGGCCTGCTATAGAATGCTATAAATTCGATGTTTGGTCAAACTGTATTGAAAGTAAGTGGAAAATGTACCTTCATAAACCTTAACCTTTAAAAGCATTTACATTTTTCACGTATTACATTCTTGCACTTTTCTTCCTAATTTTTTGTACATATCTGAAAAAAGTGTACTTGGTTTAATATGAAGTCAGGTGAACGGCGCATATCATTATTAGTTAGGAATAAGTTAATTAGCTTGTTTTCTAAGCTGCACTGATTAGAACTGTGTGTCAACAAATAAGGTCCTTACCAGCCATAAGAAAACAGATCCATAGAAACGGGACAGAATGTTTGTTCTCGCTCAGCTGGGACGTCTCCCCTGTCTCACTTCTGCTCTGAACTTGTTTCTTCAGGTTTAGGGAATAACTAAAGTCCCTCTCAGACATCACGCAAATACCACAAACATTCCTCACAGCATAGATTCAACCTCTCTCTCTCTCTCTCTCCCCCTCTCTCTCTCTCTCTGTGTGTGTTTTCCTTCTCTCTCTTTCTTTCTTTTCCTACTCTCTTTCTTACTCCTCCTTCTCTCTTTCTTTCATCTCTCTCACTTTGAATTCTCTTTCTCTGTTTCACCTCTTTCTCAATCTTTTCCTTCTCTCTCTCTCTCTATCTCTTATTGCATCATTGCTATGCATGCATGTAATATTAATACATGCATTCCAATCACTGCAAGTATAGACACATTCTCTCTCTCTCTCTTTCTCTCTCTCTCTCCCTTCTCTCTTTTTCTTTCTCTGACTCTCTTTACTTCTGTAATGCTGTAATACTTATGTGCTTTGTTACTCTGATGTTGTAGCACTGTAGCACTACAACGTTGTATGCTGTAGTCTTGTAACTCTGCAGTGCTATAATGGTGTACTGCTGTAGTGCTGTAGCGTTATAGTACTGTAGAGCTGTAGTGTTGTAGTGTTGTAGTTCTGTAGCACAGTTATGTACTATTGCGGTAGTGCTGTATTGTGCTGTATTGTTGAGCTGTAGTGTTGTAGTGCTGTAGTGTTGCAGTGCCGTAGTGTTGCAGTGCTGTAGTGTTGCAGTGCTGTAGTGTTGCAGTGCTGTAGTGTTGTTGTGCTGTAGTCTTGCAGTGCTGTAGTGTTGTAGTGCTGTAGTGTTGCAGTGCTGTAGTGTTGTAGAGCTGTAGTGTTGCAGTGCTGTAGTGTTGTAGTGCTGTAGTGTTATTGTGCTGTAGTGTTATTGTGCTGTAGTGTTGTAGAGCTGTAGTGTTGTAGAGCTGTAGTGTTGCAGTGCTGTAGTGTTGTAGAGCTGTAGTGTTGTAGAGCTGTAGTGTTGCAGTGCTGTAGTGTTGTAGTGCTGTAGTGTTGCAGTGCTGTAGTGTTGTAGAGCTGTAGTGTTGTAGAGCTGTAGTGTTGCAGTGCTGTAGTGTTGTAGTGCTGTAGTGTTGCAGTGCTGTAGTGTTATTGTGCTGTAGTGTTGCAGTGCTGTAGTGTCATTGTGCTGTAGTGTTGCAGTGCTGTAGTGTTGTTGTGCTGTAGTGTTGTAGAGCTGTAGTGTTGTAGTGCTGTAGTGTTGCAGTGCTGTAGTGTTATTGTGCTGTAGTGTTGCAGTGCTGTAGTGTTATTGTGCTGTAGTGTTGCAGTGCTGTAGTGTTGTTGTGCTATAGTGTTGCAGTGCTGTAGTGTTGTAGAGCTGTAGTGTTGTAGTGCTGTAGTAATGCAGTACTGTAGTGTTGTAGTGCTGTAGTGTTGCAGTACTGTAGTGTTGTAGAGCTGTAGTGTTGTTGTGCTGTTGTTCTGCGGTATTGTAGTTCTGTAGCACTGTACTGTTCTGGTACTGTAGTACTATGGTGTTGAAGTACTGTAGTGTAGTGCTGTAGTATTGCAGTGCTGTAGTGCTGTAGTGTTGTAACGCTGTGGTGTTGTAGTGCTGTAATGTTGTAGTACTGTAGTGTTGTAGTTCTGTAATGTTGTAGTGCTGTGTTGTTGTGCAGTAGCATTGTAGTGCCGTAACGTTGTTGAGTTTTAGTGCCGTAGCATTGTAGAGCTGTAGTGTTGTAGTGTTGTACTGTAGCACTGTAACGTACCCTTCTCGGTTTTACTTTGTCCTGAATGTCATACTGGCCGATTCCTTTATAGCTGATCCCCAGCCACCAAGGGATGCTCTGCTTATCCTGCAGGAAAATAGAAATACATCATATTCTGATAAAAACTGACCAAACACATAGAAGCACAGACCAGAGTTTACTGTAGTCTTGAGGACCAACACTTTTTCTCTCCAAAAAAAACATTTACAGATTTAATCACTGCTTTTTCAGTTTAGAAATGCAGCCTTTTCAGTATAGCAGACTAAATAAATGTTGAACATTTCTCTGAAACCAAATAGGTTCTATATTGTTGAAAAAAGTCATATGTTTTCATATTTGTTACTTTGATCAGTTTAATTAATACACTGTACATTATGCAGCGATCAGCCATAACATTAAACCCCTGCAGAAGAAATGAATAACATTGATCCTCTGGTTCCAGTGTCTCCTGGTGGTACAGAACCAAAGACCTTCAGAGTTTCTTATGGAGTCCAGACCTCAACGGGTCAGAGCTGTTTTGGGGGAACGAGGGGGACCAACAATATTAGACAGGTTTTAATGTTATGGCTGACTGGGGACCCGAGGTGGTCTTACCACGGTGATGATATTTAAACATAATTTAAACACTTAATTACAGTTCTGAAGAACATGTTGACCGAACGTCCAAGAAACGAAAGCAGTCATTAGAAAGGATGCTGAATCTGACTGGAGGAAAGTCATGATTATTCTGAAGGTTATCTGTTCACTCTCAGGCCTCTTATTGATCTAGAGCGTGTTTGTTCATGACAGAGTCACCTGAACCGTCTCCTCCTCCTGAGAGACTGATTACGATATCGATCATTCATTCAGACGCCGTCATTATCAATTACCTTCACTTCGTAATAGTGGACTCCATACGTGGGCAGCGACTCCACCAGGGTCAAATACCTGAAACACACAGTCACTGTTAGTTACATTCAAAGCACAGATTAAAGCGGGAGTTTAACAAAAAAAAAATGACTACCCACCACCACCAACACTAAGTGTAGTCGATCAGTCAAGACTTGATTGGTCTGCTTATATAGTTTTAGCACTGGAGGCTAATGTAGCTAACAAGTAATAGAAACAAATGTCCAAACAATTAGCATTGCTATCAAAGGTGAAAAACTAATAAGTAAAGGAAATATATGTCCCACCAATTAGCATTGCTATTGGCGGTAATGTGAACATTGTGGTCCTGGAGGAACGCTGTGGTCCTGGAGGAATGTTGTGGTCCTGGAAGAACGTTGTGGTCCTGGAAGAACGTTGTGGTCCTGGAGGAACGCTGTGGTCCTGGACAAATGCTGTGGTCCTGGAAGAACGTTGTGGTCCTGGAGGAACGCTGTGGTCCTGGACAAATGCTGTGGTCCTGGAAGAACATTGTGGTCCTGGAGGAATGTTGTGGTTTTGGAGGAACTCTTTGGTCCTGGAGGAATGCTGTGGTTTTGGAAGAACGTTGGGGTCGTGAAGGAATGCTGTGGTTTTGGAGGAATGCTGTGGTCCTGGAGGAGCTCTGCAGTCCTGGAGGAACACTGTGGCCCTTTAAGAACATTGTGGTCCTGGAGGAATGCTGTGGATTTGGAAAAATACTGCAGTCCTGGTGGAACGTTGTGGTACTGGAGGAACGTTATTTGTGTTCTGTGTGTACATGACTGAAATGACAATAAAACCTTCTTGACTTGACTTGACATGGACTTCAGAGACCAAACATGTCCAGACTGATGGGCTACTTTCAGGGTGAGGAGGGAAGAGTTGTGTTCATTTGATGTTTTGCCGAACTGTCGCTTTAATACGGGGCTCGTGTGTAACAGCTGGCCGATTTATCGATCGGCTCGGAGCCTCTCAGACTGAAGGTTTATGGGCTCAGTCATAAATCACATCAGCTGTGATGAACCCTCTAAGGCCAATGATAGTTTTATCAATACTCACTGGACGATGGCCTGACCCCTGGAGACGCCCTTCAGCTGCTTATAGTGCTCAATCACCCTCTCCTCACTGCCGAGAGACAGAGGGAAGATGAAAAGGCTTTCAGAAAGGAGGATATATTCTCTCTGCAGAGGAATGAGGCAATGCTTCACACATACACACACACACACACACACACTCTGCTGCAGAAAGGAAAGTCCTCACGACCCAAGTCTGTAAAGCTTTCAGATCATTCCGTTGCTGCTATAACTAATAACTAATAAATCGTCTGCATCAGCATCTCGTTTCTACTTCTACATCTGCTGGAAATATACTGTTTGAAATGTTACATCCTCTGAAAAATATTACATGAAGGAGTGTTTATCCATTAAATACACAAGTTATTAACTCTTAACTCTTCAGTGTTTGGGGTGTTTTTATTAGTTCTACCTGTTGTGTGAGATTTTTTGCTTGCTCCACACTAAAATTCCACAATCTGTTTTTTTTTGCAAGATGAATTGTTCTTGTATTCAATCCAGTTGCGCCGCCTCACTGCAGAGCCACAGTTTCAGAGCAGCAATTTCGATACAGACAGCAACCTCCTGACGTCTCTTTGATGTTGTAAATGTATCTATTTTATAAAATAGAAATAATTTTCTACATATCTTCTCATCAGTGAGACAGCATTCGTCTTGATGCTGGTGTAACTCGTTTGACTTTGACTCGTTCGACACGATAATCACGTTTGTTGTACAACAGCACGAGCTGTGGTTGCAGTTTGCTAGTGTTGTTTTGACGCATGTCAGGTGGTTCAATAGTTGTGTAAAATGTAAAGATTTGTTTTACAGCATCAAGCGGCGAGTGTGTGTTTCTTGGTTGTGTGTGTTGTGCTCTTGAGTGCTTGGTGCTCCATCTGTCAGTTGGTACGTCAGCTGTTGGGATGCAGCCCGAGTTTAGTGTAATTTAGTTACTGATGGACTGTCAGATGTATAAAAGTATAAATATAAAACTCTGAGTGTAAAGCCACGGCGTATCGACTGTAATCCTGAATCTCCATTAACCTGAAGTGTTACTCAGCAGTTAGAACATTCCAGATCACACTTTAATGGAAAGTAGTCAGGCGGCACAACCATGTGACGCTACACACTGAAGGTCTAACCTGTAAATGCACTAGTTTTTAACCTTTAAATGCATACGTGTTTAAGCCTTAAATGCACAAATGTTTAACCCTTAAATATTGGAGTGTTTATCTCTTAAATGCATTAAAGTTTAAGACTTAAATGCATAAATGTTTAGTCTTTAAATTAATGGATTTATAATCCTAAATGCATGAGTGTTTAACCCTTAAATGCATGAGTATTCTCTTAAATGCACTAGTGTTTAACATTTACATGCATAAGTGTTTAAGTGTCTATTCCTTATGGATGGATGGGTTTAAAATCCTTAAAGGCATAAGTGTTTAATATTTAAATGCACAAGTATTTAACCTTTAAGTATATAGGTTTTAACCCTTAACTGGATGGATGTTTAACTCTTAACTGCACTGATTTTTAATGGGTGTTTAACCATTACATGCCTGGTTAGTATACCCTGTTTTATTCTTGAATACATGTTTCTCCAACCCAGACACTTGACAATTTATTCACAACAACAATATAAAACAAAATACAAATATATCCATTATATCTTAACCCCAAATGTAGAGGGAGGGGATGAGGCTTTCTAAGGGTAAAACTGTGGTTAAAAATGCTTATAAAACTTTAAAATGATAAAAGACAGCTTCACTGAGACACAATCTCACACCCAAAATGAGTCATAATTGAATATTATTCAATGTTTTAGCAGAGTTTTACTCGTACCAGTAAGCCAGAGACGGATGTTCCTTCAGGACCTTGGTTGGCAGAGTGGGGAGTTTTTTTAAATCCGCTCTGGTGTTTTCATCACTGAAATCGATCAAAATACAGAATTACTCACATACTGAACATTAAACCGCACATACACCACTAAACCATACAAATTCGCCACTATAAAGCAGTGGAAAAGAAAAAGCAATTAAATAGCACGACATTTGTTATTTCTCTTCTTGCAATTGAAAGAAAATCCAGAAAATTAAACTGATCATCAAAAGTTTGGAGACATTGAGCACTGACTGTCCATGAACAGCCACCAAAATAAAGCCATCTTGGAAATAAAGCTAAAGGCCAAAACTTTTGACTGGTAGCCCCGGCCATTCTCAGTGAAGTTTTGAGGAGCGTTTCAGAGTGTGACTGCTTTTTGAGCAAGGCACAGTACAATAAGGGCAGAGCTAATTCATTTATACACTATATGGACAAATATATTGGGACAAACCTCTTAATTATTGAATTCATGTAGCTCCTTCCAACTTTGTGGACACTGTTTGGGGAGGAACCTTTTCTATTCCAACAAAACTAATTCAGGTGTTCAGACGTGTAAGCCGGGTTGCCTTACCTTGTATAATCCCCTTTTGCCTCCTGTAAAAACAGAGTGGATTAGTGATGTTCAGCGTTAATGAAAGTTCCAAAAAAAGGAAGATACCAGGACTGGGAGGTTCTCACCTGCAGAGCGTGTGCAGCCAGTTTAAACACCAGCTCGCTCTCCACCTCGATATCACCCTGCAGCACACACACACACACACACGAATACATTTCACAACATCAAAATACACTTACATTTACATCACCATCAGCAGTTATAAATGATTACTACATAAGAGATATATATTAATATGTACTGATTAAATGTACTGCAGCAGAAATAAATCAAAGATCCAATAAGTAAAGTACTGCTAGTATTTTAGTACTAATGATTTCTCAGTTTATCCAACTGTGTGATCCAAATTGTGTGTGTGTGTGTGTGTGGAATACTGTGTGTGGAAAAATGTCTGTGGAAAACCGTGTGTGGAATAATGTGTGTGAAATAATGTGTGTGAAATAATGTTTATGTATGTGTATGTGTGGGGGGGCGTGTGTGTGTGTGTGTGTGTGTGTGGATCTACACAGCAAAAAAAATCACTAGTCACCATAGACACCAACACCATATTCTCACTATACATCCAGACAGAATTCAACACACAGTATTCCACACATGCTTTACCACACACTGTTCCACACACATTTTTCCACAGATCCCATTCCACACAGAATTCCACGCATGCTTTACCACACACTGTTCCACATACACTACTCCACACACATTATTCCACAAACACCATTCCACACAGAATCCCACACACTGTATACCACACACATTATTCCACATATAGTATTCCACACACATTATTCCACAAAGAGTATTCCACACACAGTATTCCAGCCAGTATTCCACACACATTATTCCACAAAGATTATTCCACGCACAGTATTCCAGACAGTATTCCACACACATTATTCCACAAAGATTATTCCACACACAGTATTCCAGACAGTATTCCACACACATTATTCCACATGCATTATTCAACACAGTATTCCAAACACCATATTCCACACACATTATTCAACACAACACATTTTCCACACATTATTCCACAGACACTATCCTGCACACATTCTCACACAGTATTCCACATACACTATTCAACACAATATTCCATATACATTTTCCACACATTATTCCACACACAGTGTTCCTCACACAGTATTCCACACACAGTACTCCACACATTATTCCACAGACACTATTCCACATACAATATTTTACACATATTATTCCACACATTATTCTACAAACAGAATTCCACACACAGTATTCCACAGTCATTATTCCCACACACACTATTCCACACATTAGTCTACTGATATATGAAAACTGCCAAATTATCTCCAGTTTAAGGTCAGACTGAAGGCTGTACAGTGTTTGTGGTGCTGAAATGAGTCACAGGCAAGTGAGAGAATTCTGCTCTAACTCACTCCTCTCTGCTCAGCAGTAAATAAACCGCAGGGCTGACGGAGTCTGAGGCTTGTGGCGTTTACATTATTAAACCCACCGGAGCTCCGGGAGAGGGGAGGAGACCAGACTCACATTATAAACAGCAGCTTTAGCGTTGAGGAAGAACAGCTCCACCGTCGTGTGCTCCTTCAGCAGAGAGATGTTCTCGATGTAGAACCTGGGAGGAGGAGACAAATCAGACTTCAGTCAACCACAATAAAGACATGCTGTAGTTTTACATTAATTATTGCCCTCACTGATCGGGTGGAAATGCTAAAGTTTCATTAGTGTGTAAAAGTGGAGATCATTTACTGATCGTGTCAGCAATCACACTACTGTGCTTCTTTAGGTTTTGTTACTATTATTATTATTATTATTATTATTGTTTTTTTAGCAGGAATTTGGCACCTCTTCTCCTTTTGAAATATTGAAATATCTCTTTTTGAAATATTAGCATGGTTCCCACGCCAAAACATCCATTAATGTCCAGCGTCTTGCACGTGAATTCAGATTTTGGTACTGATTGTTTAAAAATGAAATTTTTGAGGTCGAGTCACCTCTGTAATGTCGCCTTAAAAGTGTGTAGTGGAGAGAGAGTCTGTGACAGCACAGCTATTAATGCCAGAAAGCAACAAAAATGCAGAGAAACAAATCAGTCTTGCAGAGCTAAACACACAGCAGACTCATAAATAGACTTCAAGAAACTAAAGCTCAGGTCAGTTATAAAAAAAGACACGGTTCGCTCCACCCATTTTCAGCCACCCTTAACCATAAATAGCTCAGTAGTAGATAGCTGGTTAACGCCCCCCCTCCGTGATTCAGTGAGGCACCGGTTCAATACCCCACTATGAGCAGAATTTATTTAACACAAACTTTTTTGGCCATAAAACCAATGTTGTCTCCAAACACTGGATTTATAGCAACCACACAATCACACCTCGCATTTTCTCGTGGGAATGCAATCTAATTATTATGTTATTAAAAGTTATTGTTTTCTAAAAAAAAACAAAAAAAAACAAACACCTGTAATAGGTGTCCCTGTCTGTTATTGTTTGTGTCCCCGGTCCATGTGAGTTTTGTTGTTATTCTGGTTTATGCCCCATCTCTCATCATCATATTCACCTGTCTCCTACCCCCACCCAGGTGTTTCCACTGTTAGGTCATTATACACCCCTGTGTTTGAGTCTGTGGAGAATGTTTACACTTACAGTTTAGTTGTACAGTACCATGAAAAAGGTCTTGAGACTCTCATTTCTTTATATTTTGCTTTGAATCACCATGTTGCTGTAAAAATACTATTTTCTGCCTCTCAAACTGTCTTATCTTTGGCATACTGAGTATAAATTCAATCCCTGTGTTGCTGCAATTTGGGGCAGCCAATTAGAAATAAGATCATTTACATACATCAGTCTTAAAGGCACAGCATCAAAAACAGCCTGCTGGATTCTTTGGGATAAACAGGTAAGAAGATGGTTGTTTAAAATAAATTACATTTTTGGTTCACAAACCCACACAAATGTAGAACAAGGGCCCTTTATAAACACCTCGACCAATCAGGGTCTTTAATGGGTAAAGATTTAAATAATTAGACTTTTGTTAGATTACATGAAGACCTCGATTCATCAGAACACCCAGTAACTCACCTGGGGCTGTGATTGGTTAAGAGGATATTGCAGCATTTTGTGATATCAGTATTAGCAGATGATACATTGTGCAGCTGTACTTTAAAGTCTCCAACATTTCAACATAGTGATGGTGAGATGAAGCACCAAGACTTTCGTCAGGTGGGTTCAAAGCCTCAAGTGAACACTTAGGACCCCTACTGGTAAAGAGAAAGATGAGATGCAACGAGACACGAGACTAAAGAACATTAAGTAGTACAGGTGGGATGTCTGTAACCGTGGTGAAGGGCTTTAACAGCTCAGAGATTCCAAACCTCCTTTAGAACCCAGCAGTGATTCTCTGCAGTAACCTTTCTGTCCTGCAGTAACTCCTCCATAGTCACTTAAATGATAGTTATTGTATTTATATGGGACACTGTTCTGCATGTGCAGGTTTATGACTATAGAACTGTGTGTTTTCAAGGGACAGAAGTGTTTAGATTCCACGAGCCCTCGAGATTTGACACATCTCCTTAACCGAGTGGGTGGGGCTTCCCACATGACGTAATCAGTGATGTCATCAGCTCAAGGCGGCATGAGCATCGGAAACGGGGCTTCAGTGAAACACGGGCTGATACTCAATACGCACTTCAGGTAACATCACTACCTTCTACATTTCTGCTGTTTTTTGTCATTTTGTGAAAAAGTGCAACATTATTTTTATCACATACTATTTATATTACAGTGGTACCCCGCTTAACGAACGCCTCACAGAATGAACGTTCCGCATAACAAACGCCGCCTTGGACGCGTGCGTGACTCGCAGAACGAATGCGTTTCACACAACGAACCGCACGTCGCGCGTGAAAATCGAGTTTTACGTTAAAAAAAATGTCTGAATCCGGACAGATGTGTCTCAGATGAAGACAAAGCATCATGTTGGGTTGTTTCTCCCCGTTAGTGTCATTTTTTTTCCTGTTTTGATGTGTTTTTGGTGTCTGTGTGTTTACTGGAGGTTAAAATTGAAGGTATTCTCGTTGCAGCACAACTATTTCGCGAGTGAAACTGCAAATTTTTTCCTTGTTTCTGTGAAGTGTGGACCCCAAGAAAAAACCTAACATCATTCCCTGCTTTATTGAATGTTTTACTAGTTTTCCCACCCATTAACAGTGCTGTGTCTTCATATTTTAGTAATTTTTTCAATTTTTTGCGGCGACCTGGGAACAGATTACCCGATTTCCCTTAGAAGTCTACGGGAAATTGTGTTTCGCACAACGAACTCCCCGCATAACGAATGCGCCGCTGGAACGGATTGCGTTCGTTATGCGGGGTACCACTGTATTTATATTATTCAGCTATAATCACAGTTGGTAAATGTTTGGGCCATGGTCAAATTGCATGTTTTTTTGTTGTTGTTGTTTTTTTTACATCCCCTACAGAGGCACAAAAAGTTATGGCGAGTTGATTATGTTTTAAGTTTTACTTTTTCCACTTGGCCAAAAAAATTGAAACTGTGCACAAATCACTGCAGCGAATTGTCACACCTGAGTGTGCTTGTTTTAGAAAAAAAACAGGGGTGTTAAAACTTTTGCACGCAGCAGTGATGCGCCCCTGACAGATTCTGAGGCTTCAGAGACGTTTTGTTCATCCGGAACCGTCAGCAGCACTTTTTCAGCTCAGGAATTTTCCGAGCGCTAGTCAGCTATGAGTAATTCCTCCTGCAGACGAGTGTGTGTGTGTGTGTGTGTGTAGGAGGCATCCTGCAGTAGTGACTACTTACCTAACCAGAAAATTGAGGGGAATTGGCCCAGATTTCTTGGAAAAGTCATGCTCCAAAACTCTGCGGTCGAGCTGCAGCCACTTACAATGACCACTAGCAGAGAAAGAGAGAGGAATGTGCATTTATCTATTAGTTCATTTCTCACTGATCTGAA
>JBBPCZ010015484.1:0-34482 GCA_037974445.1 Brycinus macrolepidotus
CCCTCCACCCACCAAACCCCCCCAATCCCACTTTTCCAGGCCATAGACACACACACACATACATATTCAAACTCACACACACACGCACGCACGCACATGCACATCTTCAAGGACCGGCTGCAGATGCACCAGACGGTGTCCAGTGAGCGGCCGCAGATGATGTTACCCCCACCGGAGGCGAGCTGTCCCCTTGGATGCAGCCAGCCCTACCACTGCCACCGCCACGGAGCAGAGAATTTTAAATATTTATAATAATTTATAATAATAATAATAATATACATACATACACACATATACATACACAAACATACACATACATACAAAGGTATGCAGGTAGCCTTAATGTGGTGAGTAATTGGTGTAAATATCTGAAACACGTACAAATATCTTATGTAATTCATGTCTTAATGCCTAGCAGACAAATATTGACAAGATACTTTTACCGATGTCCAGTATCCATTTTTGTTTTGTTTTGTTTTTTCACATTTTTTGGTTATGACAACTAGTAGACTACTTTTTAAATGGACATCATATGTTGTTTATTTACACACCAAAAATAAATAAATATATCTAAAACACAACAGTACAACAAAATGAAAAAGGTAAAGTGAAGTGTGTTGACTCACATTTTGTCCTGCTGGTTGAGCTACATGGCTCAGGCTGAGTTGCATAACGGAATCTTGACCTTTAGTACGACTGTAGAAATCCCTCAGCAGGGTACTCAGAGTGGCCTGCACCCAGGAGAAACACACACACACACACACACACACACACACACACACACACACACACACACTCAGAATGTTCAGCTTTCTAGGTGCTGGAAAACTGCATCTGTAGAAACTGAGATTTTATTGTCCAATCTTAACGCACAAGGCATACTTTTTTTTTTTTGTTTCTGAGAGGCAGAAAAGCATACATGTGAGTACATTGAATCAAGAGAAGGAGGAAGTAGGGGCTTAAATACATAAGTTTCTAAGAAATCTGCTCAACATTTACCCTTTATTTATGACATAAATGAACAATCCTTTTATAACTGCACCATTTGTTCAAGTGTAAAGTCAGCCTCTTCTCCGACTTGTGTGACTTGTGTGTCATCCTTCCCTTGAGTGGGGTCCTCTTTCTCAATGACTTCTGTTCCAATTCGTTGACAGCTGCTCCTCCATAACCCTCAGTAAACCCTGGGGTCCCTGGCAGGGCCCTCTGATCTTCCAGTGGGGTTCGGCTAGGATCCTGCAGGCCACCTCCGTGAGGCATTCAGCCCACTGCCATCTGCAGTACGACACACATGCCAAGGCAGGCTAGTCTGCTCTGGTAAGCCCTTTATAAATTACATGGCACATTTACAATTTATAGTTTTGTGTTTTTTTGCCAACATGTAATGTATGCAGATACCATGGTTAGCTACATGTTTCAAGTTACCAAGTCAACAAAAATAGATCAACCTTACATACAATGTCAGTGTAATTCAGTATTTCTGTAGAGACTGAGTGATGCAAATAAGAGATCTGATATTGGACCAGTATCAGCAGTAAATGCTAGTTTGGATATTTGACATAAAGAATGATACCAATCTGATCTAAGAACAGATGTAGGCTCAAATATCACTTTCTAATGTTGTTAGCTGTGTATTATTCCTGTGGGCTATACATTTGAGTAGTTTGAACATGATAACCTACTTTTAGATACTCTTATTAAGTGAAGTGCTTCATTTAAAAGAGTTCTTAGTAATTTATTTTGAAGAAAAAATGACCAGCAATGAAAGTTTCAATATGGGTTTCAGTATCAGAAAAAGGTGGCATTGGCAGATTTCTTATGCACACAGTTCTTTCATGATTTATCAAGGTACCCCCCCCCCCAGCCCACACACAAACACGCTTAATAGTGACTATGAAATGTTTCAAGTAGTCACGTAGTACACCCATTCATTTTGCAAAAGCAGAATTTTTTGCCTCATGTAAAATCATGTCTCCCTAATTGATGCAGTCAAGCTTTTGAAATCCTAACACTCAGAGTAAAAATTAGCCCTATCTGTGACCTTATTAATAAGCCAAACTGTTTAAGTTATAAGTTACTCAGGGCAAACAGTTTGGGGACTTACTTTGAAGTCTGCATGAGGCATGGATAATAAACTGGCAGTACTTTGCAATTGTTGGATTATGTTTTTATTATTATTATTTTTAATTACATTTATCGTGTCTTTCATGCTTCAGGATTTCAACTTCCTAGTTCTCTCCATAACTTGCTTTTCAATATTTGTTGTCACTATAGCATTCAAACTACTCACTTACAATGTACTGTAATGTACAATGTACAGTCTGATCTGAGAAGGCACCACTGACGGCCACCTCACTGTTTTGGAGTGCTTTGTCTTGTCTTTTTTTGTTTATTAATTCAGTGTACTGATTTATTTCCAACCTTCATTTCCTCATCTGGTGATATTTTGGAGATTCTAGTCAAAGGTGCCCTCAGATCTGCATGCAAAGTGAAACTCTGAAGAGGAAGGAAGCGAGTCAGTGCACTTGTGCGCTGCTGGGAATATGATCACTGGGCAATAAAGTATAGGAACTTCAGCTACTGATGGGGAAAAATAGAGACTTCTCTTCATCTGCCGTTTTGTGCTTCATAAAATGTTGCTGTGTGGAATTATACCAAATTCAGTGGTGCAGCTGGCTGGGTTCCAACTCTTCGAGCAGACCGCCACACTGAGCTCTACAGCAAAATAAAAAGTGTTTTTATACTAGTAGTACCTGGTGTAACGATTTGGCTGTTATCCTACAATATTTTAAAAAATACTTTTAAAATGCTTAGTGCTAAATGCACAATGCTATATACACAAAATACTGTGGTCAGTAAGACAGGCAGATTTAAATACTATAGATAAATAAATAAAAATATTGCTGAAGTATTTTTAAGTAACACAGTGCTTTGGAGTTGTTCTCTACAGAATCAGAATACTGTATTGATCCTGGAGGAAATACACCAACACATGTTATTGGACGTAATAGTGATATAAGTAGTGATATTGCACATGATAATACTATTGCACACAAACTATTGCACTTAAGCAGTGACATAGGTAGTGACCTAAATAGTGATATTGCACATAATAAGAATATTGGACATAATAAATAATTGCACTTAATAATAAGATATTACAATGATGATTTTGCACACCAAAAGAAATTGGCTTCTTCGGCACAGGAACGAGACATGTTTTTCACAGCACAGGTACTTTCTTGATACTGAGGCTCAGGTTCAATATCCTCAGCAGTACTCCATATAATTGGGAGGTGCCCTCTCAACATCTCCATCAGTCCTATGGCTGCTGGACTTGAAGCCTTTGACTGTCTTCATACCCCTCCACATGTCCCTAGTGTTGTTCTGCTGCAGCCTTTGCTCCAGCTTCCTCCTGTATCTGTCCCTTCCCTCCTTTAACTTTACAGACACGATTTGTATGTCCTTGGCTACCTCCCTGTCACCTGACCTGGATGCCTCCTTCTTCTCATTCAGAAGGGCTTTGATGTCTTTGGTGAACCATGGCTTATTGTTGGAGAAGCAGCATATGGATTTAACTTGTACAGTGTTGTCAACGTAGAGGTTTATGAACTGTGTGACACAGTCTGTGAAGCTATCAGTGTCCTCATTATGCAGCATATAAAGAACTTTCCAGTCTGTAGTCTCCAGACAGTCCTGCAGTGCTGCACTGGCCTCCTTTGACCACTCCCTTGCTGTCCCGACAGTGGCTGGCTGCCTTCACCAGCAGTAGGTAGGTGGGTAGGAGGTGCACCAGGTTGTGGTCAGATCGGGCCAGAGGTGGGATGACTGTACAGCTATATGCCTCTTTTACATTAGCATACAACAAGTCCAGTGTCTGGTTTTCTCTGGTTGGACAGTCCGCAAACTGTTTGAAGGAGTTTAGTGTCCTATTCAGAGAGATGTAGTTTAAGTCTCCAGAGATGAGGATAAAAGTGTCCCAGTGTCTCATCTTGAGTCTTGTGGTTGCAAAGTGGATGACGTGCTGTCGTCATGTTGGCCAATGGAGGAATGTAAACAACAGTGGTGATCACATGTGAGAACTCTCTGGGTAAATAATACAGATATAGCCCCACAGCTAACAGCTCAGTGTCCAGGCTGCAGGAGTGTTCCTTAAGCACAATATAACCAGGATGACACCATCGTTTGTTTAAAAAAAAAAAACAGTGAGCAGAGACAGGAATACGCTCATGCAGCCATGTTTCAGTAAAGCACATCAAACTGCACTCATGAAATCCTCCGTTGTATCTGACTCGTGCCCTAAGCTCATCCATCTTATTGTCCAGTGTGCTCATGACAATGTAGAGGATATAAGGTTTGTATCGTCTCCTCCGCTGCTCACCACACTGTTACACATTCCTTGCGGCTCTTTTTCCTCAACCTTTTGCTCCTCCGCGGCATCCCCTTTTTCATCTTTCCTCTCCGTATCTCTGAGGGAATGTCATAGATGATCTCTCTGTGCTTTGTTGCATTGTGCCTCAGTGAGAGCAGCCGGTCGCGGGTGTAAACAAAGAGCATGTTGCTGCTGCTAGCTATGTTAGCTTTAGCAGCATGCGGGCAGCCCAAACATAGAGCTGTAAACAGCAGAAATGCAGTAACAACTCTCTCAAACCTCATGGTTAGAGAGGGTACAGTTTGCTGATACCAAATATACTGAATTGCTGTTGTAAATAAAACAAGAAATTTAAAAACACTAAAATACGAAGACAGAGCACAGAGCAGTGAACATGCACTAGGGCCAGATTCTCTCTCTTCAACACCTTGTTAGAGACTTGTCATGTACCAGCCTGCTTCAAGGCCTTCACCACCATACCTCTCTCCCCCAAAAAAACAAGAATCACAAGCCTCAGTGACTGTAGATACATCACAATGACCTTTGTGGATATAAAGACATTTGAGTGTCTTGTGCTGTCCTACCTCAAATCCATCACTGACCCCATCTTGGACCCACAGAGTCAATAGGTTTGCAGACGACGCAGTTAACATGGTGCTCCAGCAACTGGATTCAAAAGGAACCTATGCCAAGATACTGTTTGGGGACTTTAGCTCCACTTTCAGCACCATCATCCCAACTAGGCTGCTCTCCCATCTCAATGTGCCTGAACCTACCTGTCGGAGGCAGCATGTGAGCTTGGCCAGCATGTGAGGCATGTCTCTGACTCTTGGACTATCAGCATCACAACTTGGTGCAGAGACAACAACCTGGTGCTCAATGTTGTTAAAACAGTGGAGGTGATTGTGAACTTCCTACAAGCCTGCTTAAAGAAGTCTTAAAAGTAATTATCAGGCCTCTTTTAAACTTCTCATTTAGTATTGTTAATTTACTTAAAGCCTTTAAACTAGCAGTTATTAAGCCTCTGTAAAAAAAAAAAAAAAAAACAAATCCATGGAAGCTTTCAAATTACTGACCTTTTCCTAATTTACCATTTTTATGTAAGATTTTACATATGTTGTGGCCCAACTTCTGCATATATGAATCGCATATATTGAAAATTCCAAACTGGGTTCTGGCCAGTTGACTAAGTTCTACCACTCTGTGGTGGAGATCATGGTGTTTTTTGCAGCTGTGTGCTGGGGCAGTGGGGTGAAGGCAGCTATCAGAGACTATCAGAGCACACGCAGCAAAAGACTCATCACCTCAAAATGCCGAACCAAACACCACAGGAAATCCTTTCTACCTGTGGCAATAAGATTGTATAACTCTTCCCTGTTCTGTAGGTGATCTTTTTCAGTCTTTACATCATTCTGTTCTCAATTGGATTGTGCAATATAACTCAACTGTTTAATCTGTACTGTCTGAATGTTATTAAATGTTAGTCACATCCCTTCATCACCTGCTGCTATCTCATTTTATTTCATTTCATTTCATTTCATTTTTTGAATTCATCATATTCTTATGGCACATTTGGTTTAAGTCACTTTCATAAACCAAATGCAGGTGATAACTACTGATCTGTTATTATATCTTTTGTAGTTTTGTTATTCTGTTGCATTGTTGTTGTTATTGTGTTTTTTAATTCTCCACTGTCTTATCTTTATTCCTCTTGTTACACTGAGCATGCTCATGACAAAAGAATTTCCTTCGGCATAAATCTTCTTATCTTATCTAACAAGATATTCCAATCGACCCCTGTGATGGCATGAATCCAGAATCTCCTGGACCTGGTAAGCAGCTTCTCCACCCACATCCAAGGAAGGAGGTGGTTGGCGATCCATACTTGGCGGGTGCATGGAGCTGTAAAACACTGGTTTTAGTAGAGATACATGAAAGGTGGGGGAAATACGATACCTGACGGGCAACTGGAGATGATAGGTGACTGAGTTGATACGTTGAATTATCTTGAACTAGCCAATATACTGGGGTGACAGTTTCTTGGATGGGAGTTTTAATTTCAGGTCTCTCTTTGACAACCACACTCGCTGCCTTGGATGGGTTGGTTGGCGGCGGTTGTCCGCATGAAGCTTTTGGTGTCTGACAGCCTGTTGAGATGTCACATGGGATGTCTCCCATACTCGACCACTTCTGCGGAACCAGTCATCCACTGCATGGACATTGGTGGGCTCTGCCTCCTAAGAAAGAGTGGAGGTTGGAAACCTAAGACACATTGGAAAGGGGTGATTCTTAGAGATGAATGACGTAAGGAATTTTGGGCATACTCAGCCAGAATAGATATTTCGCCCATTAACTTATTAGAACAATAAGTGCAGAGAAACCATCCAATTTCTTGGTTTAATCTCTCTGCCTGGCCATTACTCTGTGGATGATATCCAGACGTTAAACTAATGTTTACTCCTAATCAAGAGAAAAAGGCTCACCAAACCTAAGAAGTGAATTTAGGCCCCCGATCGGAGACGATGTCTTCTGGGAATGCCAAACACTCGAAAAACTTCTTTTACCAACAGCTCAGCTGTGTCGAAAGCTTTTGGCAGGCCTGGTAAATAAACCAGATGGCACATCTTGGAAAAACGGTCCACCACCACCATTATTGTGGTATGGCCCTCAGATTCTGGGAGGTCTGTAATGAAGTCAATGGCCAGGTGGGACGGGGAATGTCAGGGAATAGGGAGTGGCTCTAAGAGGTCGGCCGAAGGCTGACGGGGTGTTTTAGATTGAGCACATACCGGGCAAGATAGAACAAAATCAACTATGTCCTCTCAAAGGGAGGATCACCAGAAATGATTGGAGAGCAGCTCTGTAGTTCTGGTTATTCCAGGGTGACCTGAACCTAAGGCGTGTGTGCCCACTGTCGCACTGTACTATGAATATCGGGAGGTACGAAATGTTTTCCCGCTGGGGTCTCTGTAGGAGAAGGAGTGGGATTAGCTGCCTCGATTCGTTCTACTATGTGTATTAGAGCCTGGCAAGGATTAAGCCGTTTAGCCTCTCTTAGGTACTCTAGGTTCCAGTGGTCAGTGTACATGATGAATGGAAGTGTTGCTCCCTCTAACCAATTCCTCCGTTCTTCCGGGGCAATAATTCCATTCTGCAGGAGAGAGTTTATGGGAGAAGGCGGCACAGGGGTGGAGTTTAGGAGGCATACCTAGTCTCTGAGATAACACAGCACCTACTCCTATCTCAGATACATCTACCTCTAGACATGGTTGACATGGTTGATGTGAGAAGCTAGGTCAGGGGAGAAAACCAAGACATCATCAATGTATATGGTCCAGTATGTCTCTGAATATCTCATCCATGAATGACTGGAATACTGACGGAGCATTTGCTAATCCAAATGGCATTACAAGGTATTCATTGTGCCCTCGCGTGGTGATAAAAGCTGTCTTCCATTCGCCCCCCTTTCTAATACGTATAAAATTGTAAGCACTTCAGAGATCCAGTTTAGTGAATATAGTGGCTGTACTAAGTTTTTCAAGAGACGAGGGGATAAGAGGAGGGGGGTAACAAAACTTTGGCACTTTATTCAGGGCCCGATAATCTATACAGGGTCGAAGGCCACCGTCTTTCTTTTCTACAAAAAAGAAGCCTGACACTGCTGGGTATGTAGACAGACGAATTATCCCAGCCGCCAAGGCCTCCTCAGTATATTGGTCCATGGCTTTGGTCTCTGGAAGGGAAAGTGGATGAGGTCAGCTCCGAGGGAGTGGAGCATTAGGGGGCAATTCTATTGCACAGTCCCAGGGGCGATGTGGAGAAAGGGTGGTATCAGAGGCTGAATAAAAACATCTTGAAAAGCTGTATAGATAGGGGGTATGTTGGTGGTAGAGGTCATTAATGGGCTTTCAACTGTAGCAGCACGTAAAGGAAGCTGCAAGCAGTCAGTCTTACGCTTGGGGCTCCAGGATTTTACATCTCTCTCAGCCCAAGAAATACAGGGGTCATGGTAAACTAACCAGGGATGTCCTAATACTACAGGATCTCATGGGGAGTTTATAATAAAGAATGAAAGTACCTTTTTCAATGTAACAATCCCACTTGGACCCTTATGGGGGCTGTTTGATAAGTGATATACCCTGTACCTAGAGGGTGTCTGTCCAGACCATGAACTGGTAGGGGTGTACTCAACGGGACAAAGGGTCTCCCCAGTTGTTTCGCCAGATGGTGATCCATGAAATTTCCTGCAGCCCCAGAATCTATTAAGGCTGAGGTGGACACAGACAGAGAGTCTAATGAGAGTAGGACTGGTACAGTAATGAGAGAGAGGTTAGGCACGTATACCTGGTTTTTAGGAGGTCAAATAGAACAGACAGCAATGACATGTCCGCATTCCCCACAGTAGAGACATAAACGGGCTTGTAGGCAACGTTGTCACTCCACGGAAGACAGAGGGGCTCTCCCGAGCTGCATTGGTTCAGCATCAGACACTGGGCTGGGCTGCGGGGGCGGGGTTACTGGACGGAGGGGTGTGGCAGGTGAAGGGTGTCAGTGCGACTGTAACAGCCTATCCACAGCAATGGCGATCTGAATATACTGCTCCCTGCTGCTAGGGCAGAGAACTCCAATGCGATGTCAGCTGCAGGCCATGATCCCTGACAATAAGACTGGTCTCCGACAGGGGACGGCCAATACTCAACGAAAAACGGCGATGAAGGAGTCTTGGAGTTCAAGGAGGGGGGCTTTGAGCAGACCACAGCATGGTAGCCCACACCCAGGTATTTACCGGTGAGTAACAACATTATAAAATGTACCTTATCATTGTCCGTGTGAAACTTGCCGGGTTGGTTTTCCATATATAGTGCCCACTGCATCAAAAAAACATGACAATGAGCCGAATTACCCCCAGAAGGCTCGGGTAAACTGAGAGCTAAGTCTCTAGCAGTAGCAGAATCAGAGGCCGCCACCGCCTCATGCTGTGGTGGGACAGTTGGCTGCTGGAGAGACACGACCGCTTGGGCAAGTTCACGGATGGCCTGCGTCTGACTCGCTAGAACCTCCCTTAGCTCCGCTGAGTCCATTTCAGTGGCGAAGTATTGTGTAATGTTCACAGATATGGACCCAACTGCAGAGTGCAATAAAAGGTGGTTTTAATCAGAAAAACAACAGTTCAAAAGACAAGAATCAAAATCCCAAAGTCCTAGCAAGAAAGTCCAAAAACCAGTCCATCCAATATGAGGCAACCAAGACAAGTCCACAAGGCACGAGAGAAGTCAAAAATCCAGAACAGGGTCAGAGAAAACACAGTTAAGAAAACACATTCAGAAATGGCAGGAAAACGCTCAGTAACTAAGCAGGGCTTAGTATACTATCGGAGTCACATGAGCAGCTTTATACCAGGTTTAGATCATACCTGACAGTTTGTGAGTGTGAACGGGGAATCATCAGCACACATCAAAGAAAAATATGGAGTCCGGCAAGGTTCTGTCTTAGAGCCTCTTTTATTTACATTGTACATGCCACCATTAGGTACAGTTATCTGCCAACAAGGGATTAGCTTCCGCTGCTATGCAGATGGCACACAACTTTATATCTCTGCCAACCCAGATGATAAACATAAATTAAATAAGACTGAAGGTTGCATAAAGGATATAAAAGATTGGATGTCACATAACTTTTTCTTGCTCAATGCAGAAAAAACAGAGATCCTTCTTCTAGGTCCAAGATCTGCCAGAAACAGACTGTAGGGTCTAATGCTGGATATTGCTCTTTCCTCTGTTTCTTCTATGTCAAATGTAAAAAAATCTCAGTGTCACTACTGATTCCGAATTATCATTCAACGCACATAAAGGTGCTGCTAAAATAGATTTTTCTTCATTTACGAAATACTGCTAAGCTAAGAAATTCAATACATGATGCAGGAAATTAGAGGACGTCTTTATTATATCCAACACCCTGATGTCAGGCTGCTCTAACAAGAACCTTAAAAGCTTTAACTATTCCAGAATGGGACAACTAGAGTCTTCACTAGAACCAGGAAATCTGACCACATTAGTCTATTACTATCAAGACTACTTTGGCCTTTGATTTTGTATTGATTATAAAATTCTACTATTGACATATAAAGCCCTGAATGGCCTCGCATCCAAATACCTCTCTGAACTTATCTCTTGCTATGAACCTCCACACTTAGTCAGATCTCAAGGTGCTAGCTATCTACTAGTCCCCAGAATTGTGAGAGCTAAGGCAGGGGGAAGAGCTTTAAAGCCCCCCAGCTCTGGAATATCTTTCTGGATAATGTTTGAAAATCATACTCAGTCTCAGTTTTTAAGTCTGGGCCTACTTGTTTATTCAGGCTTTCCTCAACTAACTTTTCCCAGAAGATGAAGGGTGTAGAGCTGGGAGGTTATGGGCATAGAGAATTCTAGTAAACTGGGATGCTACTGGTATCATCCCAACAGTGCTCACGTTCACTCAAGTTTGTTGCTGTTGACATGGGGCGCACCAGTATCTCAGGGTGCTCTTATGTCTGTAATAGCCTTCAGCTCTGCCCTTTCTAGCTGGGCTGTTGTAACAAGGTATGCCAGAGTCTCAGCTTGTACTCTTTCCAGTTATAATTTGTACCCTGTAAACTTAAACAGTACTAACTCTGTTTTTTGTTTGTCTCCCATCCCTTTCTTCTCTGAGGGAACCGCTGTCCATCTGTCTTGCCCGGCTGACCACCGGGGCTCTAGGTCACTACCTCATCATGGATTTGCCATCACTGGGGTCCCTTGTTCAATTGTCCTCAACTGGTTTGGCTGCTTTGGACTGCCCATATGGGCTCCTACTCACCCATCCGAGGGCGATTGCTGTTCAAAAGCTCTGGACGAGATTGTTGTTTCTAGTGGTCTCGATTCGACACTCTCAAACTACTACTCACACAGACTCCCACAATAACTTTTTGAGTCTTCCCCCCGAGGTTTCTTCCTCCAGCTAAGGGAGTTTTTTCTCCTTTGGCTTGCTTACTAGGGTCTGGAACTTGTAAAGCTGCTGGATTCTGTAAAGCTGCTTTGTGACAACATCAGTTGTAAAAAGTACTATAAATAAAATTTAACTGAATTGACTTCAGGAAGGACCCAGGACCACCAGCCTCCATCCTCCTGTGTGACTCCTCAGAGGACACTTTGGAGTGTTTCCACTTCCAGGAAACCATCATATCTCATGACCTCAAGTGGGACCTAAACATCAGCTCCCTCGTCAAAAAAACACAGCAGATGATGTACTTCCTGTAATCACTGTTGCCCCATGCCAAGATGGCCTCAACTGGTTCGCCTGCTATGACTCCCCACATGCTCTTCCCCTATCCAAGGCCAATTGCTGTTTAAAGATGATAGACACCCCTGCTGGCTACAAAAAAATAACAATATGCAAAAGAAAATGCATGCTGACTGTCTTTTTATCCAACAGGATCTTTTTCCACAAATCATTTCAGGACTATAAGGGCTGATTTAGAATCAGTTTTTGTAGCATTTCATTAAAAATATGGAGGGATCCAATCAAAGATCAGTCCACACAGTCCTGGTGTTGTCTAAAATCACTGATTACAATGGCACCTGTCAAGGGGATGGGACATATTAAGCAGAAAGTGAACAGTCGGCTTGGGAAGTTGATGTGTTGGAAGCGAGAAAAAAGATTAAAAGGACTTTTCACAATTGTCAAATTTTCACAAAATGGCTACATAACTGTTTTAAGTATGCAGTGGTTAATACCTACTAAAAGTGGTTCAAAGAAGGACAACCAATGAACCTTCAACAGGCTCATGGGTGCTCAAGGCTCATGGAGAAGGCTGCCTGATGCCACAGAAGATCTACTGGAGTACAAAAAGTGTCAGAACATACAATGCATCACAGTTTGCTGTGTATGGGCCTGCACAGTCACAGACCAGTCAGAGTGCCAATGCTGATCAATGTCCATCATCACGGGCCTACAATGGGTATGAGTGCATCAGAACAGGACAATGGAGCAATAGAAGAAGGGGTCTGATAAACCATGTTTTCTTTAACAGCATGTGGACCTCTGGGTGTGTGTGCACTGCTTACATGGGGAGGAGGTGGCACCAGGATGCACTCTGGGAAGAAGGCCAAGACCTCTGAAGGTGGGAAGTCCATGCCTCGACAAGTCAGAGCTATTTTGCAGCATGAGATTTTAATGAGCAGAAAATATATCCAACACATAGTCCAAATAATCACTTCAAGACAGCGAGGAAAGGCAAGAGAGAAGCTTTCCAGTAGCTGGCACAGCCTACCAAGAAGAAAAAAGGGGGAGGAAATGAGAAGGATGATGAGAAAGAGGTATGGGGATTTATTTTGCACAAGTCAGGGACTGGCAGAGCTACAATTAATAAATCAGCAAACGTTGTGCCTCCTGAACGTTTTTGCTCAAATGTGAACCAGGAGATAACAACCGCATCGTATGTCAGTCAACTGAAGATTTGGAAAAGCATCAATTACCAGAGCAGTACTGTATCTTGCCATTTCTTAAAGTTCAAGCTGGGCTGAGGGAAAAAGGTTGGCCCTTTAGCTGAATGTAAAGCAATGTGAAGAGAGTGTCAGTTGCTCAGCGTTTTTGTTGGAACAAATTGAAATCTGCACCACACAGAAAAGAGTGGTGGGTTTCATACATATTACTGGAGGTTGTGTAGTCTTTGTCTAGAGGTATGTGATACAGACATATTATACAGAAGATAAATTCTCTCTACATGATTGACAGGAAAGTTCAAACCTACATACCAGATGTCAAGAAAAATTCAAATCCCAAGATCATGTCATGTCTTTAAATGTCAAAATGTATGAAGCTGCTATCCTGTAAAAGTCTATTTGAGTGCACATGCATGCAATACGCCAGTACCTACTGGCTAGTAGCCTCTACACTCGCAAAGATATTCCTGCAGGAAGTAAACACAATGTCTCTTAATAAGATCCATTAAAAAAATCTCATCAATGCCAGAATACAGCCTTTGTCCTCCCCTTTTAAGTCTTGAATCTCAAATTTCTTACTCTTTGCTCTTTTTGCTAACCTGCTGATCACTGTCACACTAAGGGCTTGGACTGCAAAGCTGCTTTGTGACAATGCCTTTTGTTTTAAACAAGTGCTGCAAGGACACAAATTAACTGATCAATTACTTTCAATTCATGAAACTAAATTAACTGAATTGTGCTAAATGATGCCATTACAGCTTAGAGGATGTAGAGTGGATAAGGCAGGTTGGACATAGCACAGGAATCTTGTAATTAAAAAAAAAGCTACTACCATTATATGTCATGCATTATACTTCAAATGTAGTCAGGAATACTTGCTATTAAAAGTACTTTTTTGGGGCAAACGATGTATGTTTACATATATAATTATTATTAATTATGACGACACGCTCAGCTCTGCTCACAAGACGATACATAATGTTGGGTTCACGAGAACGAGACGAGACGAGATTTTGACAAGATTTTTCAGATAACTTTAAAGATTAAATAGATGACTGGAAAAACCCTTCATTTGACTGAAAGTCAAAAACACAAAACAGCACAGGTGCATTTTGAAATTATGTAACTGATCACTGCAGTTTTACTTTTAATTATTAATTATTACGCTTGAATTATCATATGCAGTAGCAACTTGACAGAACAATATACACACACTAAGTTTTTGCTACAAACTCAAATGACTCTTGTTTGATTTCTCAATAGTTTCATCCAACCTTATAGCTGTGCATGAACTCCTAATTTACTGAAGCTGTGTGTGATCTTCTAAATGAACTCCTTTTCACAAGTTGAACATAAAAAATAAAAACAATATAATTAACAAAAATAAATAAAACTTTAAGTGAAAATAAGTGCAAACCATAAATCAAAGTAGTACACTGTCAGTGCTCAAAGTACAGAGTGACCAGATTTTTCTTAAGGTATGATACAAAGCTCTGGTCCTGAGATGGTTACAACCACACAGCCTAGTCTAAGATATTGTCATATTTCTGAAAAAAAAAGCATATCTATGTTTTCTGGGAGCAGCTGAGACCGTAATAACTATGTCTCCTGCAATTGAAAACACACGCTCACTTGAGACAAAGATCTCAGGGATGGACAGGTATGCTTTGGGAAGTGGACAGCAAAGACAGCAAAGGATATGGTTCTGTGGTGGTTCTGTGGAGGTTCTGTAAGTGTCTTTGCATAGTGCTCGAGTTAGCCGCGGTGTTAGCCTCCTATCCACCTAGCGATGTGTATATGGGAAACACGTGAGACGTACACATCCTGCACAGAGAACACACTTTTTCACATTTTAATGCACAATTTAGAGAGTTAGAGACGCTCTAACTCAGTCGTCTAGCCATCAAATTTTGGCTCTTGTGAAGGTCGCTCAGATTCTTATGCATGCCCATTTGTTTCTGCATCTAACTGACACGAACTGGCCTGACACTGTTTGCCCAGTGTAGCATGGTGGATAAACCCAATCGCGGAGTGAACACGAGAGAGTAGGTAAACCACGTGCTTTGAAATGAGAACGCTCTCTTAAGAGTTGAGACTCCCACCGGGAATCCGTGTTCTCACTCACATACACAGTCAAAGGTAAGGAGAGAAGGGTTTCAGAGTACTCACATTACCGTGGAAGTTGGTTGGAGTTGGTAGTCGGCTTGGGCATTGAGAATCAATGATTGAGCAGTGAGTACCTCCAATTCCTTGTTTATATACCTTGTGACGCGCTTCACTTCCAGATCCTAGTGTGCATCACGTGACTGGTGGGCGTGACAATAACACATCAACTGCAAGAACTGATTTGTTTACTTTGTACGCTACAAGTACTACACTCCACTATTCCCTTGGAAACTGAGAAATCAGGTTTTTTGTTTTTTGGAGCTATTCAGTGCTTTTCATAAACTCATCAATTGATTGTCACATCTGAGAGTAGAGTTTAAAAAATCAAAATGAGAAGACCGGAATGAAACGTAGACCAGCCAAAGCAATCCAAACCGTTTCATTTGCTGGAGAAAGAGAAAATGTATTTATCACAGAAAATTCTACACTTTACAACAGGAAAAAAAACAACAATACTGAAATTCCTGACTGAGGAATCTCAACTAATCCCTCTTTATTCACGTGGTTGTGCTCAGCAAGACTGACCAAGGGTCTCCAACAATACCACACCACACCTTTTCACATGTTAGAGTTTTCACCATTTTTCACCTTGTCGCAAGATGGATAACCCAAACGCGGAGTTCTACAGATGGGCAGGTAATCTCACCTTTTGATCTAAGAATGCTACTCGGAGAGAGTCGGGAAACCCACCAGTAACCCACGTTCTAAACAACGCACAGATCATGATAAAGACAGGTAAGAACCCACGGTACTCACAGTACCAGAGAATCCTGGCTGGTGATGATGGAATAGCGTAGAACTGGTTGACTCAATGACTGAGCGTTGTTTAGCTGTCTGGCCACTCCTTAAATAGTCTTCGGGTGATCACTTCCTCTTCCTTGTTGTGATCACCTGACCTGTGCGCGTAACAAGTAGTATGTGGCAATTTCAGAGGGAGAGGGTTCATTTAAAATAGTTCATTTAAATAGGCAGCAATGCACAAATAAAAATACTTTCTCTAAATTCCCCAAACTACAGTACATCTGCACTGTAGCACTTCCCCTGCTTTACATATGATTTTGAATTAATTTTTAACCTTTTCATGAGCGGTATCAGGTGTAAGAGGAAAAAATGAACTTTGCAGTCCAGGATTACTTTAACAGTTACAGTAAAGCATAGCAGCATACCAAGATGTGTACAGTGAATAGTGGCAGTACTGAAGTTTTCATGGTAGTAAATGATAATGCATTTGTATAGCATACATTGCATGATGTGGCATCAAAGGTAGGTTACATGACTTTGAGACAGTAATGTATTTTTAAAATATTTTTGCTAACCTGCTGGCCTGGTGGTTATGGAGTTGCCCCTGCGATCAGAAGGTCATGGGTTCAAATACCAGGACTGCTAGTGGCACAACTGAGGTACGTCCACACACACTGTTGCACACATTGCACATAAGGATAACATTTAGCACCTGATAAGAATATTGCACAATATGGTACACTGTTGCACTTCATAGCAAAATAATGCACATAGTCATACACATAATGATAGTTATTTAAATCAGGTAAGAAATAAGACAACAAGAAGCAACAGGCTATTGCACAGATTACACAACAACAAGCAGCAGTCTATTGCACAGATTATTGTGTGGATGTGTGACAGAGAGAAGAGTCAGATGTGTACAGGATGAAGAGGAACGTTGACAGAACTGTTCCCTGAGGAGCGAACTCACATCCCTGTAGCTGCACGTACTGTGGCCTATCAGTCAGGCAGTCCATAATCCACGCAATTAAGGGAGCATGAACCTGCAAAGCAGACAGCTTGCTCCCCAGCCGGGCTGGCTGAATGGTGTTGAAGGCACTGGAGAAGTCAAAGTATGTAATTCTCAGGGAAGCACTTGACTTGTCACGGTGCTGCAGGTAGATGATGTCATCATCCACTCCAATCTTGGCCTGGTAGGCGAACTGGAGGGCATCTTGTGCTGGCCAAACCAGGGGGCAGAGGGTGTCCAGGACCAGTCTCTCAAAGACCTTCATAATGTGTGAGGTGAAATCTGGCCTGAAATCTGATGGGGCACTGGGGCACGCCTTCTTTGGTACAGGAACCAGACACGATGTTTTCCACAGCACGGGTACTTTCTCGGTATTGGATTCAAGGATTCAAAGTTTTATTGTCATGTGCACATAGTACAAATTCTTACTTGAATGTCCTCTTAGCAGACTAGACAAATACAAACAGTAAAACATTAATAACTACAAAAATTCTAAACATAAATTCTATCTATTCTAACATATTATTAACAAAGTGACTAGAAAGTATAAAGTGCAAGTGTAAAGGTAGTGTTGATAGTTATGAACAGTTATAAGCAGCGGTAGTTATGTATAAGTAGTATTGCACATGTGTGTTAAAAGGCTCAAGTTGAAGATCCTCAGCAGTACTCCACCTAGCTGGGAGGCACACAACTTGAGTACTTGTGGACTTATGCCATCTGGGCCTCGCGCCTTGGCAGGATGGAGTCTGCGTAGTTCTCTTCTCACTTGGTCGTCAGTCTATGGGTATCGGAGCCCTCATTGACAGGAGGAGAGGGGTGGAGGCACTAGCTGGTAAGATGGTGGGAGAAGGAGAGAGGTAGGATGGAGAGCTACATTTAGGCCTGACACTGATGCAGGAAGCAGGTGCGCTGGGCGCCATGAGTGCCATGCTAGAACCGGAGATACTGGGAAGAGGCCTGCTGTTCAGTCCCATGGATGATGGTCTTGAAATCAAGTTCTTCATGCCCCTCTACGCATACTTGCTGTTATTTTATTGTAGCCATTGTTCCAGCTTTCTCCTGTGGCTGTCCTTTCCCTCCTTTAACTTCATAGATAAGCACCTCTGTGCTTTCTTGCTTGCCTCCTTGTCACCTGACCTGAATGCTTCCATCTTCTCATTCAGGAGGACTTTGATGTCTTTGGTGACCCATGGCTTGTTGTTGGGTAAGAAGCATATGGATTTTACTGGTACAGCGCTATCCATACAGAAGCTGATGTACTCGGTGACACAGTCTGTGAGGTTATCAATGTCTTCTCCGTGTGGCTTATAAAGAGCCTCCCAGTCTGTAGTCTCCAGACAGTCCTGCAGGGTTGCACCGGCCTCCTTTGACCACTCCCTCATTGTCCTGACAGTGGCTGACTCTCTCTTCACCAGTGGTGGGTAGGTGGGAAGAAAGTGCACCAAGTTGTGGTCCGATCTGCCCAGAGATGAGATGGCTGTACTGCTGTATGCCTCTTTGACACTAGCATACAGCGAGTCCAGTGTCTTGTTTTCTCTGGTGGGGCAGTCTATAAACTGAGTGAAGGTGCACACTGTCCTGTTCATAGAGATGTGGTTGAAGTCACCAGAGATGAGGATGAAAGCATCTGGGTCCCTTGTCTGGAGTCTCACGGTTGCAGAGTGGATGATGTCACACACTGTCATCGTGTTGACCAATTGAGGAATGTAAAGAACAATGGCGATCACGTGTGAGAACTCTCTGAGCAGATAGTATGGACATAGTCTCATTGCTAGCAACTCAGTGTCCGGGCTGCAGACGCATTCCTTAATCACAATGTGACCTGGGTGGCATCATCGCTTGGAACTCTCGTGCCAAGTTCTGTCCGCCCGAACACACAAAAAAACAGCAACGTCCACGGCAGAGTCAGGAACATGCTCATGCAGCCATGTTTCAGTAAAGCACATCAAACTGCACTCACGAAATTCTCTGTTCTATCTGACCCATGCCGTAAGCTCATCCATCTTGTTGTCCAGTGATCTTACGTAGCCCAAAATAACACAGGAAAGATATGGTTTGTATCTCCTCCTCCACTGCTTATCAGACCGTTGCCCATTCCTTGCTGCTCTTTTCCGTCATACTCCTCCACGGCATCCTCTCTTGGTCTTTCCCCTCCATATCTCCGAGGGGATGTCCGAGAGGACTGCGCTGTGCTCCGGACCGCCCTGCCTCAGCGAGATCAGCTGATCGAGGGTGTAAACAAAGACCCGGTCGCTACCACTAGCTGCATTTGCATTAACAGCGTGCGAACAGCCCAAACAAAGAGCTATAAACAAAAGAAATGCAGAAATAACTCTCTCTACCTGCATGGTTAGAGAGGGCACAGCTTACTAATACTAAATAAACTGAAATAACTGTTGAAAATAAATAAATAAAGTTTAAAAGCATTAAAATATGAAGACAAGACAGAGCAGTCATAATATGCTAATAATTTGCATTCATTTAATAATTTGCATTCATTTCCATTCATTTTTTAAGTGTCTTAATCTAACTAGGGTTATGGGAGGGGAAGTAGCTGTGGTGCTGATGATGGTTATGGTGCTGGAGCCTATCATAGGACAAAAGGCAAGAAAAAGCTTAGACAGTGATAATTCGGTCATACGTGAACACACCACAGCACACAGTGTGAACAGCACGAAATTCTTCCTCTGCATTTAACCCGTTCACCAAGTGAAGCAGCGGGCAGCCAGGAACACGGCGCCCAGGGAGCAGTGTGTGGGGATGGTACCTTGCTCAAGTGTTCCTCAGAGGTGTCTAGCGGTTTTGGGAATCGAACCCACGACTTTCTGATCGCAGGGCGAACGCCCTAACCACTAGTCTACCAGCTGACAGATTGCCAGTCCATCACAGATCCATATCATAAACCAGATTCTAGGTTCTGCAGAGACATAAAAGCTATATGGGGAAGGTTGGAAAGATGGCTGTACAAGTGCCTGCCAGAGAAGTGTCCATCTTAAATCTGGATCTGGTGACGGGTCTATATATCTGAAACAAAAGTGCATTCTGGCTTCTTGCCAAAAAACATAACATTAGGTAGCTGGTTCTTCTGAAATAATGTTAGCTAGGAATTTGGCTGAATTGATTTAACTCATAACAAATAGTAACAGCATTCAGGTATTTTAACTTAAGCAGCATACATGCATATGTTTTGAGAATGATGCTGTGTAGGTAATACTGAAGGTAGGGACTGTACCTATTTGTTGAGTTTTAGTTAGCTTCAACCACCCTAGACCAAGATCAATGCCAAGAACAAAGATCTTAAGGATCTTTAAAGGGGTGGGGCCAGCTGCCAAGTGGTTAGGGAGTTGGCTCTGTGATCAGAAGGTTGTGGGTTCGAATCCCAGGACTACTAGTGGCACCTCTGAAGTACCGTTGAGCAAGGTACCATCCCCATACACTGCTCCGCGGGCGCTGTGTTCCTGGCTGCTCCGCTGCTTCACTTGGGTGAATGGGTTAAATGCAGAGAAAAAATTTTGTGCTGTTCACACTGTTGTGGTGTGTTCACGTATGACAAATGGTCACTTTACACTTACACATTATTACTGTGATAACAACAGAGCATATGTGGCAGTGAATGATCTTCATTAACAATATAGATTAACAAAAGCTTAGTCTGTTTCGGGAACTTTGATCACTTTAAAAGAAGGTCTGGGACTCATTAGTTCTATTATCACCAACGTTTGTGATGGATGATGTCAACTTGTAGCAAGGAAATTATCCCAGTTTTGAAATATAACAGCCAGATTTTTCTGTGGCTGCTTATAGCAAAGCTGTTTGTAAATCATTGTAAATCATCTCTGTTTTCATTCAGCTCTGGACCCTTGGAGTACCACATGCTTGTAAGTGACTTATTTTTAACACTACAGAGCACTTCATTCTGCAAAGCCACAGCTCCAGTGCACTTATCTTGGGTATTATTCCAACACATCGTGAGCATTCTTCCCCCTGTGTATCAGATGATACAGGTGAGACTGATGTCACAAAACCGCAAGCCAAGAAGGGAAACTCCCTTAATAATAGATTTAATATATTGCAAAAAAATTGCAAATATAAAAGCTTATACTTCTGGTAACAATGAACATTCCTTTATGTGCCAACATAGGTTGCATTGTTATCTTTGTTTAAGACTGCATTTGGGAAAAGAAAATTTTGCATTACCAGATTGCTCTTAGTGATGTTAGAGGTCTGCTACCCAACTCGAGGAGGTCTGACAATTTATCAGGTTTTGGGACCAGTTCAGGTCGGATTTTCACGTACAATATCAGGCTAGGACTGAGCTTTGGTTTGTTTTCTATTTTGCTGGACAGCAGTTATTTCAGTAATACTACACAATTAGTGTAAACTACATAAATACATAAATAATGTGAAATTACCAATGTCTTATTTTGCATTACCATACATACAACGCAGACGATTAGCACAGACATAAACTCACAAATCATAGAGGATAAAGTTTTGAAAAACATAGAGAGACACTATGAAGCTGAGAAAAGAGAGGGATGGATGGACTTGTAGAGAAGGAGAGAGATGGAAGCAGGTGGTGAACGTCTGATGTTTTGTGCAGGTCAGTGATGTCTGGCAGTAAGATGGCCTAGGGGACTCAAAGATGCACAAATGCATTGGAGACCTGTGAAGCATGATTACTCCTCATATAGCACTGCATTAAAGAAGAGAGGCGGACGGGCAGGTGGACGGGGGGAGGGAGGGAGGTAGGGAGAGAGAGAGAGAGAGAGAGAGCTCAAAATGAAGGAGAAATGGAGCCTTCAGGAGACATACTTCTGTTCACAAAAAAGGTTTATGGTTCTTAAAAGCAACAGATTGTGTTTTCCTACAGATAATGAGATTATACCCCAGTGAGGGAAGTAAAGTAGGCACACATTTATTTTTATTTAATATATTTCTACTGCATACATTTACACACATATGATTTATAAATATGAATACACTGTTTCTTCATACTTCTAACTAAATTAAACTTCAAAACAAAATGGGCAATATAGGAAAAAAGTATTCAAACACACTATAAAAATATACATAGGTAATTCTCTAAATCAAACTCTTCATATTAATGTTGCAAAAATTATATTAACATTATATTAACATGAGTATTATGTAATTTAACAGTTCCCTGGACAGGTGTCCCATGCAAGATTTCTCTTAGACTGATGATAAGCAAGGTAAGAGGGAAGCCAGCTTTCACTTTGAAAGCAGCAGGAACAACCATAACGCAGAAAATAAAAAGCATTGAACTGCACAACAAACATCTTCCCCTACACGCCACACAAAACACTCCCAATGTCGGTCCCTACAGTAAGGATACATGAAGCACCAACATGGCTGGTTCTCTCTTGGTAACCACATGTAAAGTACCCTTTGACTTTGAACTAGCATGAACAACAGTCAAGAGATGCTGAGAGGATCTTGTGAATCTTGAATCAGAATATGAACAAAGCAAATCCATTAAGAGCTTTCCAAACATCCAGTAATATTTTATACAAAATTCTAAAATGAACCAGTAACAAGTGTAATGCAGTTAAATTAGCTGTAATATGGTCTTTTTACAGCACTAAGTACATGAGCAACATTCATTTTGCATTAGTTGCAGTGAAACAAAGACTTTCTCCAAGATAATTACAGTTGTATGATGAGATAAAAGCATGTATCACTTTCTCCAGATCGTGAAATGAAATAAGTTTATGTATATTCCTGAGATGAAACAAAGCTACTGACCACTGTTTACCTCTGTTTATCAAATCTGACCTCTGAGTCAAAGATTACTCCTAAATTCTTCACATGAGATTTGACCAAAAGTGAAAGATGACCGAGTGACCCATCAGGCCCCAAAGGAGTTTACCATTGTCAAGCATCAGCATAACAATGATATGTTGTGTCTCCTAATAATTGGCCCCCGGGTTAACAAGAAATGAAATGGGGCTCAGGATGGATCCTTGGAGAATCCCACAATTTACTACAGCAGCTGGAAAAAAACGCATACCCACATTAACAGAAAACTGCACATTCCTAAGGTAGGAGGTGAACTATCTCAGTGCTCTCTCTTTATACCTGTGCAACAAGTTCTCACGATGTCGATGAATAGGTAGGACCAGAAGCAAAGTGGTGTGGGGTCTGCCTTCATTAATAAAATAGATCAGACTCATTAATTTATCAGTCTCATTATCATAATCAGTTTCATTAGTATAGTATAATCAAATCAAATATCACAATCTTTCATTTCTAGCTAAAGGTGGTGATGTTCTTAAGGTTTTTTAAGAAAGGTGAATTCTTTTGATATAGATTTTGACATCAGCCAGTATTAGAGTGAAAATAAATGACATTTCTAAAACACAAATAATGCAGTCAAACAATCAGTATTTACAGTTTTACGGGAAAGAGCAATTGAGCCAGTTAATCAGAGAAAGTGTGACTGAGCACGCGCTGTGCATGCTAGGGTGTGCATGCATTTGCTTGCGTGTGCGCGCATTCGCACAACCAAGAGAGAGAGGCAACGAGTGAGAGAAAGACAACGTGTGCATTTTGGTGTGCATGAGAGAGCGGAAAAGTCTTCCGTCCGTCTACATGTGCAAACAGGGAAGAGTAAAGATGGCACCTGCAGGTGGAATGCAGGAAAAATGGTGTCGATAATGAGATCAACTGAGCTTTTATCTAGACTGTACTGATGTACGTGCGTTTTAAACTAAGAATGACTTCAGTCTCATAAAACGAATGGTGTTTAGCTTTATAAGTACAGAGCTTAGGAACTGTCAGGAGTGTTGAGAATTAGTAGGATTAATAAAAAGACAGTCGCATAAATATATCTTTAGATTCTTCAAAACACATTCACAGCAGTTTTATAGCATTTGTTTCTGAGGTCATGCTTAAGTTGTGTTGTGTCCAGATATTAAAGTTTAATCTCATGTGATTAAATATTTTTGCAAATATCTAAAGTTCAGTCCATCATCCTCACAAAGTTCTTGTCTTGTCAAAATTTGGAATGGGGATGGCATCCGGTGCTGGGGATCATACGGTCCATCATAGTCCAGGAATGAGGTTTCCACAGTTCAGTGAAGGACCTGATTACCTCACCTACTCAAAGGCTGCAGAAATGCCTGTTGCCAGCTTGACTTTGTTGATGCCTTGTTCCAACGTTGAAGCTAAACTTTGGCTAAGTTACTGAAACTGGAGTAAGTCCTTTATTCTTTGCTTGGAACAAATGTGAATTTGTCACAGAAGACGGAGAACGTACCTGAACCAAAGTTAGCCCAGTGTAGCGTAGTGGAAGAACCTAATCGCGGACACACACGAGAGAGTCGGTTTACTATGCGCTTTGCTCTGAGAATGCTCACCACTGAGTAAAGGCTCCCACCAGGAGCCAACGTTCTCACACGCACACAGGGAATAGAGAAGAGGGAGAAGGGGGTTGATAGGAGTACTCACGGTACCGGAGATAACCAGCTCGGGATGAGTGGGCATCTGAACTCAAAGACTGAGCGCAGGGAAACCCCAGCTTCCTGTTTATATACGTGTGGTGATATCACTCCTGTGTGCCCCACATGCCTGGTGCGTGTGACAGAATTTCTATTTCTTGCAGACAAAATGGCCTCCTTTGGGAGGTCTCTCTTAGCAAACCAGAGAGAAAAAATATGGGGTTTGGCCAACTTTTGTAACCTTCAAAATAGACCCTGCCCCTAAGGTCAGACTTCACCCAAACTGTGGTGCAATGCTTGCATTCCTGGTGGTGTCGCCACCTGTTGGGTACCTACAGTGGTATGGAAAGATTAGCCTAACATTAGCCTAATAAGTTATATATCTAAAGGCACTTTTCTATAGGTACACAAGAACCGTGCTGTACCTAAAACATACTGCGATGGCACGGTAACAGTGTTGCTGACACTTTAGCAGTGCAATTCTCTTCACACAGTTGATGGCAGGTTGTTGTCCCAAAACCGTGTCCATGGAGTCCAACCAGCAGAAGGTTTTTATGTCAGAGCTACTTTTATTATCGTGGTCTTTTATTTTATTATAGTCTTGTCTGAGTTTTTTGTTTTTTTCTTGGCATTATTTAGCCGTGAGATAACTTGTTAGCGATGTCCTGGTAAACATTAGCATTTCTCACAGCGTTAGAAAACTACCACACAAATTTATCTTCAGCTCAAGCAGATAGTAGTGCTTGTACTTCATTGACTTCCCTGTTATTACTTTGAATCTCCATTGTTGTATTTTTTTATTTTTTGCGTGGGCAGTAAAAAAACAATGGCCTATTTCCAAATCTATCTGTTGTCATGACAACATTTTTGACCAGTCAAAAAAGCAGTGACACAGTGAGCTAGGCTGCATCCCCCAAGGCCTTAACATAATCTTTAAAAATCTGCTGCTGCTAAGCTATCAAAGTGCTTGAACCTCCTGGACTCTTTGGAGTATTCTAAAATACAATATTAACAGCAAATCACTGTTGTTCAACAGCAGTCACTGTTGTTCAAGCAATTTCTTCTGGGATCAATAAAGTTTTCTGATTCTGATTTTGATTCTGATTCTGATTAATTGAATTATACATATTTAATCTTAACAAATGTTATAAGTCAAACTAACCATGCTCTTAGTATGAGCTTATTGTATGGACTACTTCAAAGGACAACCCACAAACTTTGATTATATTTCATTAACAATAATAAATCTTATATAAAAGAACATTCAGTAATATTGTTTTGTATCTATCAAACAAAAAATATAATTTGGCCTCTTGCACCAAAGGAGAGTACGTTTCTGTAAATTAACTCAATGATCATACCAGAAACTGACACAAAATCAATATAGACTTTCAAATATTTAGTGGAACAAAGATGTTTCATTTACTTATCATTAATTCTCACTGGTGATAGCAATGAGTTGTCTAATAGACCAATTACTAAGGTTTTCAGATATTGAAGATAAGACAATGTTGCACCACTTAATACTAACCCTTTGCGGCTAAAAGCCTGGGTCATTAGGTAATTTCATCATAGGCTACAAAACCATCTGTAAAATTAATCATTACCTCAGTTATCCCACTCGCTGGTGCAGTTATTAATGTATAATGTAAGAAAATGCAACCTTGCAGAATTCCATAGTTTGTCATTCTACTGACGGACAAAATATCATCAACCTTGAGAATTTATATCTGGTTTGTAAGTAATAAATAATACCAGTGAATACAATTTGGATTGATCTAAATTAATAAGTTCTTCATGTACTTAATCAAGTGAGTTAGGGTCTATTAACACCAAGCTGATGACAAACAATGAGCTCCAATCGATGTGAACTTATGTCAACAACTTATGTGAAAAGTTATACCGGAACATACTACAACAAAGAAGAACAGAACAACCATTTCAGTTCCCTTAAAAACATTAGCAAGGAGGATGTGTGATTTTAATTTGAAGACAAAAAGAACATGATGGCCACACGGTGGCGCAGTGGGTAGCACTGTTGCCTCACAACCCCAGGGTTGGGCGTTCTCTTTTTTTCTAAGAACACTACTCGAAGAGAGTTGGGAAACCCACGTTCTAAACAACGCACAGATCTAAGACAGGTAAGAAAAGTCACAGCGTACTCACGGTACCGAGAAATCTCTCTGGAGATGATAGAATGGTGTAGAGTAGTTGACTCAATGACTGAGCATTGTTTACCTGTCTGGCCGCACCTTAAATAGTCTTCCGGTGATCACTTCCTCTTCCTTCTTATGATCACCTGATGTGTGCGCATAACACCTTTAAGATGAACCGGGGTGGCTAATTTGATACAGCTCATCCAATATCAGTACCTGACCTCACTAATGATCTTGAGGTTGAATGCAATCAATAAATGTATCCTCAGAAATTGTTTTTAAAAAATAGGGCATACTTATAGTTTTCTCTCGCCTAATACACTTAAATAGTAGGTCATATAGCTTTGCCTTAAACACACCAGGGAAATCAGGCCATACTTGACAAAGCCACGGTACAAGTTATACCAATTCAATTCAATTAAATTTTATTTACATAGTGCTATTTACAACCAAAGTTGTCACAAAGCAGCTTTACACAGTCCAGGTCTGAGCCCCTAGTGAGCAAGACAAAGGCGACAAAAAAAGTTTCCGAGGTTCCCCTTGGAAAAACGGAGAACAGGGTTAGTTCTGCTTAAGTTTACAGTGTACGATTTATAACTGTAAGGAGTGCAAGTTGGAGTCACGTGGCTGATTCATGTCGGCGCAGACGTGAATTTAGTGAGCTCCACTTACCACTCGTTACTGAACTACGTTAAAACCTCTAAAATGTCGACATCACACACTAATAGTGCTACTAAAGAACCCGGACATTCTCCTCTGAAGAAGAGATTTAAGGATTCGGCGTCTAGCATCTCAAGAGCGGATCTTGATGACGCCATCTTTGCGGGAGTGAAGCAATCGCTAGCCGAACAGAGAGCAGAGCTAAACAACATCGTCTAAAGCAGCTTTGACTGCAGCAATGACTATGTTCATCTCCCGCAAATACCCAACCTAAGACTGGAACTGAAGAGCACCACTGATACTGTAACGACAGAACAACTCGAGAAAAACGTTAAATGACTTCAATCAAGATGCGATTCTACATAGTCAGCGGCCAGACAAGATAGAGACCAGATCACTGCTATGCGGCTGAAAATCAACGAACTGCACTCCAAAGTGGCTGATATGGAAGACCGAAGCAGAAGGTCCAATTTACATTTAGTTGGGCTGAGTGAAGGACCGGAGGGTGAAAATTGCATCGCGTTCTTAAAGTCAAACCTACCTATATGGATCCCTACTCTTGTAGGACGAGACATTAGGATAGAACGAGCCCACCAGTTGTATTCCGACAAGTTCAGTAATGCCAACCGCCCTCGCACAATTATATTTAAATTGCTAGATTATACTGACAGACAAGCAATCCTGAGCAGTGCGAGAGCAGTGCATCCGATTAAACATGGAATGGACACTCTGCGTTTCTTTCCGGATTTCAGCGCAGACACCACTAAGAAACGAAAAGCTTTTGTTGAAGTCAGGAAACGGATAGAGGCATTCGGGATCCAAACATTCCTCCTGTTTCCAGCTACGTTGAAGATCACGTACCATGGCAAGCAAATTCTGTGCCGATCACCCACTGAGGCGGAGCAGTTCCTCCTGGCTAATAACCTGTCCTGCAGGGAGGCCGCTGGCTCTATGTCGGGGCGTGAGAGAGAAACACTGGCGGGCATTCGAAGCTCTGAAGGGGATGACAACGCTACAGCTGAACTCCAGATGGATATGACAGAACATTGGCTTACGGTCACCGCAAGTAATGAAGATTCAATCTAGCTTGGTTAATATTTTAAGATGAGTCTATGGATATCGGCATTAGCGCTATACGACATAAATAGCATTTTCTCTTTTGTTGCACAATTTAGAATTCATAGATTGAGTGGGGTTGTTTACGCTGTAGTTTCTTGTATTGATTTGCCTAACATCGCTATTCTTATAACGAGCACAATCAATACTTTGCTTTCATTTTCACTGAATAAATGTATATATCTGTAAAGAGTGGGGTGGGGTAAAGGGCTGCATCACTAGGAGGAGCCAGGACTCCAAAGTTTTCTATTTTTTTGCTGGTCAAAGGGGCTTTTCTGATGGACCCCTTGTGGCTTGTAAAACATCTGTATATAGTTATGAGTACTGTTAATGTTTTGACTGGCAGCCGTAAACTCTTTTCTTGCTTGGGTATGGATCTTTAACCTTACTTCATCATATGGGCTACTGTTACAGACCACTGTCTCCCAAACCCGCCGCACTTTTCCCCCACGCAGACCATGGCTAAACTAAATTTTATAACCTGGAATGTGCGTGCTCTCAATACGCCTGTAAAGCGAACCCGTTGCTTAGAGTTTTTGCACCGAAAAGCTATTGCCATAGCCTTTGTTCAAGAAACGCACTTAAAAAAGGAGGATATAAATCACTTCCAAAACAAATACTATAAGGTATTGGCACACTCTTGTGCCTCTAATAAATCCAAGGGTGTGCTGGTACTTGTAAAGAGATCTCTGCATGTATCCGTAAATTTAATAGGAGGAGATGACTTAGGCCGTTTTGTTTATGCAGCTGTCACAGTAAATTACGCAAAACTCATAGGGTGTTTTCACACTTGGTCCGTTTCAGCCCTTAGAGCGAACTCAGATCGATTAGTCAGCATTTTTTGTGTATATGTGAACACGTCAAACAAACTCGGACCTCTCTGAAGCGAACCGAATTGAGACCACATTGGGAGGTGGTCTCAGTCCGGTTCGCTTTAAGTCCGCGGCACGGTTCGTTTAACTCACGCATTGTGAACACAAGCGCTCCTGGTTCGCTTCGACAATTTTCGCCCTCTGTACCTCTGTAGATCACGTGGTACAGCCCCGGCAAACTAGAAGAAGAAATGGCAGCAAATGTTGGACAGGGGAGTAGTGTGGTCCGAGGAGGAGACTACCACACTTCTGGAAATAAGGAGCGAAGAAAACATAAAATGTCAACTATTTACAATGCACAGAATGCAAAGGTGTTCCTGCAGTTTGCAGCTGGCATGAAAGCCAAAGGATTCCCGAGGACCACACCGCAGTGCCGTGTCAAAGTAAAAAAAATGCGCCAAAAGTACTTTGCTACCCGCAACAAAATAAGAAGAAGCGGTGAATCGGCGGACGTTAAAGACAACTGGACAGTATTCTCTGTGGAAGTGCTTGTGCCAACCCAAAAAATGTAACTGAAGGCGGGAGTGTTGATGAAGGTAAGTTGTGTTAATGCTACAATTTCTCATACAAACATGCATAGGCTACCGTAGTTGCAGGCTAGTAATACAGAAACTTGTATCTTTCTACTTCAGACATAGAGAGCAGTTCTGTTGATTTCACCAACAATGATCCAGAAGATAGAGAATCAGCAAGCACCTCCAACACTTCAGATTCTCCAGATGAAGTGCGCTGTAAACCACCTACTACATCCTTAGCAATCAAACGCACCACTGGTAGTCCAAAAGCAAGCACTGTCAAGAAGAACAGTGTGAAGGAAATAACCACCCTAATATCATCAGTGATGGAGCAACAACGGAGAGACCTTGAGCTGTTTATGCTCAAGGAAGACGAACGTCTTTGCAGAGAGATGGAACTGGAGCGTGAGTGCTATAAGCTCCAAATGGAAATGGAAGAAAGGCGGCGACAAGCACAGATGGAAAGTGACCAGGCTATGATGCGCATGCTCACCCAAGTGATGAGCAGTGTTGCTGCACACAGTGCACCAGCCTACCATGCACCATCTTATCCTGACCAAACAGTCTCCTTCAGCTCTCTACCAAAAGAACCATCATTTCACACTCTTACCCCCATACATCAACCAAACACTACAGCTTCCGGCTATGGTCAGCACACCTCTGCACAGAGTAGACCAACTGATGATCAGCCACTCTCATCTGTGTTGCATGAACTGAATAAGTCAAACTAATGTGCATTTCAGCCATACAAACAAATTAACATTGAGTTTAAGAGTTTAACGGTTCTGATGCTCTGATGTTCTGATGCCTTTTGACAATTTTTTTTATTATTATTTTTTTTTTTTTTTACAAGCAATGCACTTTTTGGATGTCCTGATGAATAAGCAAAAAATTATCTTCAGCTGATTAGCCTTTTTCTTTCTTTCGTAAACATTGATGTTACAGTTGTTAAAGGAAGGGACCAAACATTTTTGTCCTTTTATAAGCAATGCACTTTTTTTAGTTTAGGCTTAGTGTATAGCCTAACTTCTACCTGTTATGCCTAGGTGGTTATTTGTTTACTGTTAGTTTTGAAGTAAGGCAACTCTATGTTTGTAACATAAGTGAAAATGCCTACATTTGGTTTAAGTTGTACACATTACAGTATAGCTGTCAGGTCTCGGTATGCGGCCGTTAGAGGCCGCTGTTCTAGTTCGAGTTGGGACTCTTATTTTGACAAGAGATGTGTTTGTGTCTAAGGTCACAGTCTGTCAGGTGTTTTGAGTCCAGGTGATTGGTGTCTTTGATTGGTTTATGTTTGAGTGCCTTTGTTCAGTGTACCAGTGTTGGTCAACCCTCACGGATATCCTCATGCATCTTCACATTACCTGTCCTTGTGTGTCTACTACAAGTGTGTATGTTTTAGGCCCTCATGCCTTTTTGAGTTATAGTTTTAGTGTGTGTCAATAAAAGGGAAAAAAGGGAAACCTGCGTCTGCACCTCTCTCTCCACTCCCTGCACCCCCGATGTGACAATAGCAATAAAATCTGTTAATCCAAGGTCTTGAAAGATGTTTTTATTCAACAATAGATAAATAAACTGCACAGAAATTAGCAGCCTGAAGTATAGGAAGAGTGTAATCACTCCAACTGTTATGTCTTCCTTATTTTTAACAGAACAAAATATACACTTACACAAAATGAATATGAAAAGGATAACTAAACAGTCTAAATACTTTCTTTTAAGGCAACTGATCCTCAGGTAAATTTACAGTGTATAAATTCTCAAAAAGTAACATTGACAAAAAAGTGTCCAGTTGTATGCTCTTATACAGGCTTTTAGAGTTAAGAAGATGAGATACATTTAAACAAATAAATCAAGGGAATATATTAGGGTAAAGAACTGTACAGCCTGATGTACAGAAATGGTTTAACAACTGAAAAAACAGACCTTGTTTTCAAACATTTTAAGAAAAAAGTTGAAATGTCTACATTACTCCACCATGGTATTTTAGACCTGCTGACAAAAGACAGTGCTGTAAAGGCCATTACTGTTTCAGAGTTGAGCGAAATACATAGTCAATGCCCTGCATGTGTCATGTCCACTGCCATGGTCATGTATAGGTCCTTCCTCTTCCACGTCCATCTCACCTTCATCAGCCACATTTTCTGTAAGATATGCCTCCAGTTCTTCCCCTCTGCTTTCACATATGTTGTGCAATATGCAACAAGCAGTGAACACCTGATTAATGATCTTGACATTGTGATCATTTCTTTTGAGTAAGCAACGCCAGCAGGCTTTAAGTCTGCCAAAAGCTCCTTCTACACACATTCTAGCTCGACTTAGTTTGTAATTAAACTGTCGCTGATGTCCTTCAGGATATGGTTTCTGGACCCTTGACAGCAGTGGATATGCTGCATCACTAATTATTGATATGGGAACAGTAACCCCCTGGAATTCCTCAGCCCATGGTGGGAAAAGTGTTCCAGACTGGCCTCTCTGGAACATTGTAGAATTTGCAAATACTCTTGCATGATGTACTTTCCCAGGCCAACCAACATTTGTGTCTCAAAATTGTAATTTATGGTCAACTACAGCCTGGACTATTATTGAATAATGGCCCTTACGGTTGTAATAATCTGCTTTGTTGATGTGTGGGGCTATGATGGGCACATGTGTGCCATCAATAGCCCCAGCACACTGAGGAAAACCCCATCTATCCCTGAATCTATTAATAATGCCCCTCAAGTCAGTTCCTCTTGGCACTTTGATGAAGCATGATTTGAGTACATGTACAATGGTAGAGACTGTTTCATGCAGTGGAGATGCCTATACCAAAGAGATGTGAGAGAGAACGGTATTCTATGTTAGTAGAGAGCCTCCATAATGTAACAGCAACGCGGTGCTCCACTGTCAAAGGTTTCTGATATCGAGATCTGTCCCGCTCAAGATGAGATCTCAGCTTTTGGGAGAGGAAGAGGAATGTTTCCCTCCCCATTCTGAAATTCCAACGCCAGTCAGTGTCAGTCCAGGCACTTGTGCTCTCCCACCAGATACGAGACCTAGGCTTTGTCCAGCATGATCTGTTAACATAGATTCAGAATTCAAGTAAACTTAAATCAGTATGCCTACTTGACAAAAGGAACAAAAACAAAATGAGGTCCTGTTTATAGTATAGTTTTTATACTTCTGTTAATTAAATGTATAAGGATGCAAGCATAGCTAGTAGAATCAGATGTTGCCTGATCACTTTGGCCTGTCGTTGTAAAATTCTTCTTCTCCATGCCTGTTTCCTTTTCAGTCTCCTTAGTATTTTTTTGTGCTCAGATATAATTGTTGTAGTTTGGTTTTCCCTGTGTCTGTGGGCTACTTTCAATAGCCACCACATGAAGACAAGTATAGCAGCAGCCATCTTGTTCAAAGTGAAAACTACCCAGAATGCAAAGCAGTAAAGGTCTGAGAGCTCCATAAGAATTAAGTATGAACAGATAAAGGACTGAGGCCCTATCTGAGCTGAAGTGGAACAGAAAGAGAACTGAGTCCTCTTTCAAATGAACTCACAGTGTGAACATAAGAAGAACTGAGTTCCCTTTCTGTTGGTCTACTTTTTGGACCACTTCTAGAGGACTGAGTTCGGTTCCTTTAAAGAGGACTATATGTGAAAACACCCTTACTGACATCCATTTATGCTCCAAATGAACCTGATCAACAATTCTTTAATAATAGCACAGAGAAATTACGAGAATTTAGTGACTACAATGTCATTATAGTGGGGGATTTTAATACCTCAGTTAATTTAGCACTGGACCAATCATTGGCTACTCCTAGCTCTTCTACTTCTATATCTTCATAATTTCTTAACAGCTTCATTACAGAACTGAATTTAATTGACCCATGGCGTGCACATAACCCCCAAGCGAAAGGATACACATTTTATTTCCCAAGGCACAAATCCTTCTCAAGAATTGATTATATTTTTGTTAGTGCTCCCTTATTTCAGTGCATGTCCACTATTGACATACTGCCTATCTTGATTTCAGACCACTCTCCCATTATTTGTAACATTACTCCTGTGTCTACACATAGCAAATCCTGTAGATGGCGCTTCAATGATTCTCTACTATATGACTGCATTTTTAGATCAACTCAAATCAGGGCTAATGGAATTTTTGGAACTTAGTAACTTCCCATAACACCTGTGGATTTGGGCAATGGTCTGTGCTAAGTCCTATCTACGAGGGAACTGCATCGCTTTCTCCTCTAAGGTCAAAAATCTTAAAAATAAGCATTTTATAGATCTGTAGAAGGAAATACAGTCTTTAAAACATAAACAGGCCTAATCTTTTTCAGAGGAAGTCTGTCAAAAACTGTTGACACTGAAACTAGAATACAATTGTCTGTCAGTGTCAAAAGCCGAGTTTATTATCCATAAAACTAAGCAGAAATACTATTTTCACTCAGACAGAACTAGTCGTCTGCTTGCACTGATATTGAAAGAGACAGAATCTAAAGCTAACATTGATTTAATACGAAACAGGGTTAACAAAATAGTTATAGAACCTAGAACTATCAATAACACCTTCAAAAATTTTTATTCTACATTATATTCTTCAGAGGTGGTTTTTGACAGAGACTCATGCAAAACATTTTTAGAGAACCTTAATCTACCGGTCCTATCAACACAGGACAGAGACCCTTTATATGAACCTCTAACAATGGAGGAACTTTATAAGTCAGCCAAATAACTTAAAAAAGGAAAATCTCCAGGTCCTGATGGCATTCCCCCAGAACTTTACTTGGTTCTCTGGGATGTAGTTGGGCCCCTAATATTGAACTCCATGAATTATGCTACCAAATATGGTACTCTTCATAGAGATCAAAACACAGCACTTATCATTCTATTATACACTCAACAAAAATATAAACGCAACACTTTTGTTTTTGCTCCCATTTTTCATGAGATGGACTTAAAGA
>JBBPCZ010015504.1:0-14766 GCA_037974445.1 Brycinus macrolepidotus
GATCCGATCTGTGTCACATATGAGCAAAAAATCGGAATTGGGTCACATTTAACTGACAGTGTAAACGAGGCCTTAGTTTATCAGAATCAGAAACAGAAAACTCTCCAGAAAGTACTCTGAAAGCAAAATGCTGTGGTCAGTAAAAGAAGTGGACATAGATACTATAGATAAATAAATAAAACTACTGCTGAAGTAGTTTACTAGTTAACAAAAATAGTGGTTTGGAGAGTCTGCTACTGCATGTAATAGTGACATAAGTAGTGATATTGCACATGATAAGACTATTGCATATGTAGTGTAACATTTGAAGGTATGCAGTGTACAATTGCACATCATGCAGACACCACCACTAGTTGGAAGTTGTATTACATGGGTACATTACATCTGACATGATTGGAGAAGCATGTTAGTGTTTACTTTTTTATTATATATGACTTTTTAAAACCTTTCGTCAGGCATTTTCTTTATTTCCTCTGTGGGGCTTAATATCTTTATTAGAGGGCTCAAACAACCCTGTTATTGTCTGTTTATCTGAGACTGCTCTGCTTTTCCTTCATTTTCAGAGCATCAGGGCATAGCATGGGATGCCCCGCCGCAAGGGGACAGACCACGCCTCACAGAGGAGTCAGAGCCTCTGTACGCTGTCCCACGCAAAGATCACCACAAATTCACCCTCGACGAATTCACCCTGCACAAGATGCTGGGAAAGGGCAGCTTTGGCAAGGTGTGTGTGTGTGTGTGTGTATGTAGGCAAATATGTTTATCAACTGTAAGAAATACAAATATATTAATACAGATCTTAATGAAATAAGTATCTTAAATCTGGGGTTATAACTATCACGTGGTCACATAATTACTATTGTCAGACAATGCCCAGCAATGTGTCAAGAAAATATCAAAATATGTGGTAAAGACAGAAGGACCTGTTTCTTCAACGAATCTGTTATTTTCGATAAATTCCTCTTTCCGTTGACCTTTCATGAGAAATAATTCACATCAATAAACATTCAACGTGCTTTCATTATTCCTGGTGAATTTGAGACCATCTACACTGAAATTCTTCCATATTTGTGAAGGTGTTTCTTGCTGAGCTGAAGGCCACGGGGCAGTTCTTTGCGATGAAGGCTCTGAAGAAGGATGTTGTTCTGATGGATGATGATGTGGAGTGTACAATGGTGGAGAGGAGAGTTTTATCACTTGCTTGGGAGCACCCATTCCTTACACACCTCTACTGCACTTTCCAGACCAAGGTGACACACACATACACACACATTTTTTTGTCATTTCTTTTTCATTGAAACCTGGAAGTAATCAACAGAACGTTTTAGGATTAAAAATATAGCAAAGAAAATGAAATGAAGAAGAAGTATTCAACCCTAAACCTAACCCTAATATTAATTTAATGAATATTAACATTAGGAACAAAAAGTTATGGTTTCAGACTTTCAGTTTTAAAACAAAAAATTATTTTTTATAAAAAGTATTCTATTGCTTCTTTTTTCTCTGCTCAATACATTTTTGTCCTGAAAATGTATAAAAACACACACATGCTTTTTCATGTGTGACAGCTGTTTTTAAGAATAAAGTATTTAAATATTAACTTTGTGTGTATATGTGTGTGTGTGTTTGTGTGTTTGTTTGTATGTGTGTGTGTGTGCACGGTGTAGGAGAATCTATTCTTTGTGATGGAGTATCTTAATGGAGGAGATTTAATGTTCCACATCCAGACCTGCCATAGATTTGACCTGCCACGTTCCACGTAAGACACAAATACAGCCCCAGTACAACACATGCACCCACACACACACTCACACGCACCCACACACACACACACACACATATACCTTTTTTTCACTCCTTCATTCTATATTCTTTCTCTCATTCTCTCTCTGGTAGGTTTTATGCTGCTGAAATCATCTGTGGGCTTCAGTTTCTGCATTCAAAAGGCATTGTGTACAGGTAACCTGAAGACAAGCTATAATAAAATGCGTGCACCATTTCATCATTTCTAGTAAAAATGTGTGTGTGTTGCTAGTTAAATTTGTGTGCATGTGTGTGTGTGTTTTATCTATCCGTAGAGATCTGAAGTTGGATAATATCCTCTTGGATATCGATGGTCACATTAAAATTGCTGATTTTGGCATGTGTAAGGAGAACATGCAGGGAGATGTTCGAACCTCCACCTTCTGCGGAACACCTGATTACATCGCCCCTGAGGTGACACACTCACAACACTACTAGTAGTAGTAGTTTACTCTCATTTCATAATCTGAATTGGGTCCATCTATAAAATCTGTTGTTTATTCTGCACTTTGATATTATTGTAAATGTTATACATTTGCTGGACATTAGTTAGACACGTTTGACCTCCATTTCTGCAGATTTTGCTTGGACAGAAGTACAGCACCTCTGTAGATTGGTGGTCTTTTGGAGTCCTTCTTTATGAGATGCTGATTGGTCAGTCACCTTTCCATGGCCATGATGAGGAAGAACTGTTCCAATCCATTCGTACAGATGACCCATGTTACCCACGCTGGCTGACCAGAGATGCACGGGATATTCTCATTAAGGTATGGCATAATTCATCAGAAAGAATAGTTTGGCAAAAAAAGGTACACAGTTTTCCCCTCACAAGTATAGTCAGTTAAATGGACACTGTTTGCTTCTATGTTTTTTTTAACTGTAGCTACTTAGCTAACTGTTAATGGCAGCTTATACCCTTACAATTAGCATTGTACCTAAATCATCACACACTCACATCAAACCAAGTTATTAAGTAATCTCAAACAGCCTTGCTTATCTGGTTTTTGACACAATGTGACACTGTAACTTGTAAAAATTGATTAAATTTAACACTCAAGATAAAAAGGGCCATGTGTACTGGTATAATTTGGTCTATTTTTACAGATGAATTCTCTTGATGATTCTGCTGATTTCATTACTGTATCAAAAAGTTTGTATCTATTTTCTCTTCATTGAAAGCCACCAGGATATGCAGCCTCTCTCTTAGCTATCCTTGCTGCTGTGCTTGGTAATGTGGTCACCTGATACAAGATGAATGATTTTTTGCAGCTGTTTGTGCGCGAGCCAGAGCGGAGGCTGGGTGTGAAGGGCAATATTAGGCAGCATCTTTTCTTCAGGGACACAGACTGGAATGCACTGGAAAAACGTCAAGTGGACCCACCTTTCAGGCCTACTGTGGTAGGTCCACAGCTATTTTAATAGTTAAAATACAAAAGAGACTGCAGACACCCTGTTTGTATGAACCTCTGTACAGTGTATATGTTATTACAAATGCAATACTGATACAGCACGCTGTTATATGCAAATTGTTTTATAACAACCTGTTATATTAGTACTGCAATCATGATAAAGCTGAACAAACAACATATAGATCTAATACAGTGTGTCTGAGTATATCTCCACTAATTCTGGTCTTTGTTCGGGTCTCTGTTGGCAGAAATCTCCAAGTGATTGCAGCAACTTTGATAAGGAGTTTATTAATGAAAAGCCTCGTCTGTCCAGCGCAGACCGCACCCTTATCAACAGCGTGGACCAGACCATGTTCAAGAACTTTTCCTTCATCAACCCTGGGATGGCTCGATTTAAGAACCCCTAAGATCTTCTCACACTTAGAATACCTCTGTGCTAGTCTACTTATACTTAGTACACTGAAAAAGTAATATATTGAAAATATGTGTACACCATTTGCAAAGGAATAAAACACAGTGTAGTATCACGCCACAAATTTCCAGTTTAGTAACTGGTTAGGTTTGGATTGAATGAAATCCTCAACTTAATGTTTAGTCACATTTGAAAAAGATTTAATTAGTTAATAGTTATAATAAAGGTGGAGCATCTATGAAGCATCTGCAAGTGTTGCCATTTTATTTATGTGGAAATGATGTACATATTTAAATCAAATAAATTTGGTGCATTACTGTTTTTTATGTAAACAGAAGTTCTCGTTTCATAGAGACATTCAGTTAAAGCAGTACAACTGAGCCATTCTCATTAACTAGAATAATGTTCTAACTGACTTAAAAGACTGCCTCTTTTCCTTGCTGGAACCTCATTGCTGTGGGAAAAGTCACTTTTTTCTGTTTCAAAACATTCCCCATACTTGCACCAGCACAACCAGTTCAGTTTAAGCAAGTTGATAAAGTACATGCTGTAAATGAAAGATGCACATGTGGGAAACATTTGTACTTCTTAAGAAAGGAAATAAGACTAAGGGCATGTTATAAATCAACAATGTGTGGACTAGTATTTGCGTGGCAAGTATTTAAGCCTCATGAACGCAGTGGGATAATGCAGAAGTTGCATGTGTTTTCAGTAAATTCAATGAATACATTTTTTAGAATTAGCTGCAGCTGCACATGGTCACACATTCATGTGTAAAATCATAGCTTAGAAAATTCACTCCCTAGCTGTTTCTGGAATGTGTGTGTATGAGTGTGTGTGAGATTTTATCACTTGCGCTTGTTAGTAGATGAATTGCAGACAACCGGATGTTTCCATGGGAATAATCGCTATTTCTCAGTCATTTGTTGAACATGTCATTGCAATTTGAGTTGCTAAGTATTTGTATGCCAAATGAATAACACAGTGTTCTTTCTCAACAGGTGAAGTTGCAAAAAAAATGTACGAATGCATTGCTTTTATTTTGTTTTCTGATTTTCGGTCATTCACGCACAACAACTCATCTCTTGCAGGTCACTTTACAGTAACTTAAATCCAGTAGAAGCCTGGTATTAAATGTAAACATAAATAAATCCCATATTTCCATGCTATAGTACTGATATAAAAATGACTGACCATAATTACGTTGTTTTTTGTCAGATATATGCAAAGAAGCTGGAGATTTCAGGTAAACTATAGACAAATTAATTGTTGTTTGATTTGATTGAGTATAAAACATCAAATTAGTAGATATAGATTTGATAATGAGTTTCTTCCTAGATGGCAGATGATTTAAACAAGTAATCCAGTAGTTAATTTTATTGACCACTATTTTGTTGATCAGTTATACTGTGATCAGTTAGACAGTCCTGGCTCAACATTTTGTAAACATATTGTTGGTTTATTTTTAAGTCAGAAAGAGTTTGCTTTGTTTGCTGAACCTATTTCCTGCGCCATACATTATGAAAGATTCTTCGTTTGTTGACCTGGAAAAACATCATCCAGCAGTCCAAAAATGGCTTCTGGATTTATTCAAAAAATTCTACAGATCATAGCATTTTAAAGTGTAAAGAAAACAGAGTGATTTAAATGATGGTAATTAAAATAGTAATAATAAAAAAAGGAAACAGCTAGAATGGTAAAATAAAATTAAAGGTAAGAGTTTATTTTATACTTAATTGTCTGTGGGTACCAAACCAAGACGTTTTTAAACCTTTAAAAGGTCACAGGAAAAACAGTTGATCAGTCAGGTTAAGATATTGATTTGACCTTTTGATTTTATTTGACCTTCTAAGGGGATAAATGGGCCCAAACAATACAACCAATGGCATTCAGGCCTGTACCGTTCACTTATTGTACCCCAGAATTTGCCAACCTTTTGCACCAACGGCCCACACAAGCAGCCTACAAAAACATTTTATCGACCTGATTCTTTTAAAGGCAAACAAATACAACACAATAATCAATATAGCCTCTCAAATGTCACCTGATCTTCCTGATCTTGGATAAATAAATTTAAACAAAACATGAAATCAAAAATATAACATGAGATCAAAAATTTGACACTGACCAGCACTGAAAATTTGAACAGTTAGCAGTTATATTGGTCATGTATTTTATCAGACTGATCAACAAGCTAGACAACACCTGTTATAACAGTAATATTTTCCATAATATTTACCAAAATTACACTTGGTTAAATGTCTGTATGTGGTAATCACATTTCACAATTAAAAAAAACATCCATAAGACCATCAAACAGTATAATAACGATACCACGATTTTCAATAATATTTCCAATAATAACTTTGCATGAAATTTTGTATGTGTCCCTTTGAATAAACTGCATTTGCAAGCACAACAGCTCAACTAATGCACTTAGTTGGAAGCAGGAAAAGCAGGCTGCTATCATACATTATATGTCCAAAAGTATTGAGATATCCTTCTATTTAGTGAATTCAGTTGTACACACAGCTTGTGCAATATCCATAGATAAGCACTGCTAATAGAATGGATGCTCTGGAGTCAAAACTCACCATGCCCAATGCTAAGCATTGAAGAGTATAAATCCCTCAGGACTGGGCTGCAGAATAGTCTGTGTTCCTTTTGACCTTTGTGATCCACAACTAGTCATCCACTATCAGTACCTCACAAACGCTCTTGAGGTCAAATGCAATCAAATCCTCACAGCCGTGTTCCTACATCTAGTGTAAAGTCTGCTCTGAAGAGCAAAGGCTGTTACTGCAGTAAAGGGGGAAACTCCCTATTAACACCCTTAATTCCAGAAGAATATTCAGAAGAATGGATTAGCAGGTGTCTGAATTTGGGACACATGATGCAATAAAACAAGAAAAGCTGTAAAAAGTCTGTCGTTGCACAAAATGTCCACTAGAGGGCGACAAATTACTGTGAATACAGATCACTTACGGTAAAAGGGAACTCATGACTTGGTGAGTCATCTGATGACGGAAACTGAGTCAGGGCCAGCTTCTGACGCTGCTATTGTCAAAGTGCAGCAGAGGTACTCTCCCACATGAAAACAAGAAGGAAAAGAAACCGTGTCTGTCTTTGTAGTCCCGAGTGTGAGCTCATTCTTGTGCAAATGCTTTGAAAAGTGAAAGGGCAGGAGCCAGTGGTGTCTTCTGTTTCAGTCATAAAGATTATGGTCTCTCCTCTTATATCTTGTGCCTGACCAGACAGTTGGTTTCACCTATAGGCAACACACAGGTGACACTGACGTACTATACCGACTCATCTTCATATAGAGTCCCTTTAAACCATGAGCACATGTATTCATTATTAATGATGAGAAATAACCAACTATATGATCATCTATATGACAACCACTATATGATCATAATAACATCATAAAACATCACAAAATTGCATTTTAAAACTTCTAGTCACATAGAACACAAGATATAACAAGATAAAATACATTTTTTAAATTATTCATGGGGTACAAAGCATGTCTTTTTTTCCAGATTCACCATTATCATTACACTTAAGACACTTTGTGTGAATTCACTTGATAGTACATAAATAAATATAATCATTTTATATAATGATACATGAAATAAAAGTAGACAGCGAGACCCCTGGTTCCTATCACCATCACTGTAAAGAAATTGTGTGTGTGTGTGTGTGTGTGTGTGTGTGTGTACTGTAATACTGTATCTCTGTGTAGCCGTGGTTATTATTGGTATGATTTAAGCTGCTTCAGTGTTGCATAACCACAGTGGAGTGATAGCACGCACCTCATTTGCATGAGACGTGTGCTTGTCCACATTGATTTGCCTGTAGTCTATCACACCGTGTGAATGCTTTTCTTTTTCTGTGTGTGTGTGTGTGTGTGTATGTGTGTGTTTGGGGGCATCATTCCCAAGCTCAGGGTCAACTCAGTTTACAAATCAATAATAGAATATGTGGCTGGGGGTGGGGTAGGAGAACAGGTGTATTAAGATGAATTCAATGTAAAAATTCAACAGGTGTCAATCTCTATAATAATAAGAGTAATTCAGATCACTGAATCGTGATGTAAGAGGTAGCCATTACCAAACTGACACATTATGCTCTTTTTATTAGAATACAGCTTAACTTATTGCTCCTTAAATAATTGCCATCCTGAACACACCGCAGTACAGGACACAGTGTGAACAACACGAAATTCTTTCTCTGCATTTAACCCATTCTCCAAGTGAAGCAGTGGGCAGTCACCAAAGCAGCCCCCGGGGAGCAGTGTATGGGGATGGTACCTTGCTCAAGGGTACCTCAGTGGTGCCATTGACAATCCTGGGATTCAAACCTACGACCTTCCGATCACAGGGTCATAACTATTCATCAGTAATAATTATTGATTTGCAGTGACCCTTCCCTCAAAAGAACCCCGTCCGTCCATCTCATGCCCACTTTAGCATGAGAAAGCCACTGGACCCCCTCACTGCCGAGGTCAAACTTTAGGGCCTGTTCTGTTCTCTTGGTGTTTGCCGCACGTGCACATCCCCACTTGTGGAGAATATGGTGATGATGACTGTAGATTAGTGCTTCTGGGTTTTACACCACTGAACTCTCAAACGCTCATTCATCTTTGTAATGAGAGGTTTATGCTCTGCAGCTCTACTATAATATTTCTCTCTATGTAACCGTAGAACTGCTCTTGTTGATAAAGTCTGATCGTGTCCTACATCCTCAATTCAACCCAAGCTTCGAACCCAATTTACTGAAATCTTTCCCATAGCCCTAAATATCGCTTTAGTGACTGTTTCTACTGAAATACTGGCCAGTTAAGCAGTCTTTGAGACTGAAGCTCCAAACATCCAATTCAGGTTTGACCTTAAATTTGTCTGTTGTTTGTATATATACTTGACCAATCATCAAAATGGGATGACCTTAATTGGATAGAAAATGTTCAACTCTGACTCTAGAAACATTTTTCAACAGCAGCTACTAAAGAAAATCTGTTTGCCTTGTTTATTGTTTGACATTTGTTTTTGTTGACATGTTGGAGAACGGCACTTTAATGTCCCCTGTGGTGTCACTTAACAATTTAACATTACGTGACAAATAGCAACCTCTGCCGTTATAACCATGGTGGCGCTACGCTATTTTCCTCAGTTGAACTAAGTCACTAAGAGGTTCCGTAGCTTATCATTAAGGGTAAACGACTGAGTCACGGAAACAGGCATGACCTAGGCATCGCGCAGGAAGTGCTGTTTGAGCCTTTGTGAGTGTGTATCAGGATTAAGGTCCTGTTGACATGGCATAGGGTGTGTAAGGAGGGTCATTGTGTGTCTGCTCGTGGAGCAATGAAGCCTATAAGTAGGACCAGGTTGAAAAACCTGGATTTCTGGCTTGTTTAATATATACACACAGGAAGGAAACAAAGAACATCATGCACCTTAAGCATAAACACACACTGGGGTCAGCCAAGACTGAACCCTGATGAAGCTCTCTGACATCATGCATTTTGTGAGCATGGTCAGTGAAACCTGAAAACTCCACTGTTGAGTTTGCAGTTCCTCTGTCTGTGGACACACACAACAAATGTGGTAATAGAGGAAGAGATACAAATGTTCTCACAGAGTGCAGGGCAGGTCAGAGGACTGATGAGGGCCAAAGGAAGCTCAACAGGATTCATGCCAAGGGTGTTTTTCCACTGCACACTGGAAGCTTTGGTACCAGAAAACTGGCACTGAGTTTTTCCATTGACCTTCAGTCCAATACAGAACTTGCCAGGTTTTCAGTATTTGGTACATGGCTGTGTGGCTCACAAAAGATATTGTTTTGCAAAATACTGGCACTGTGCAAGGTCATCTCAGTAAGAGTCTTATTCTGCTGCTTATTTAGGCCACGGTTTTTATTGGCCTTCCCAAATTCACACGGTGAGTCGGTTTTCCATGTTGATGCTTAAACAGGCTACCAATGTTGGATGCTAAGCAGCAGTAGCTAAACAGCCTGAACAGAAATCTACAGAATGGAGATTGTCCTGGGAAGTAAAATCATGGGAACATTACTAAATTGGTGAAGGTGTTTTAGAAAATAGCGCAGCATCACAGATTATCGTAAAAATGCTGATTAGAGTGGAAAGCAGCACTCAAGACAAAGTGAACAGAGGCTAAACAGAATGTTTTTAAAATTTAATTATTTTTAAGAGTAATATTAGGATTTTTAAACCCATTGTTTTCATTTCAACACCTAGTGTCTTAGCATGGCATTCTAAACATGAAAGTCTTTATTATAGCAAGTTTTAAAAAATTTTTTAAAAACTTTAAAAAATTTCACATTAAGTTAAACAGTGATCTATGCCAGTGTATTGTATTCCCAAGAGTTGCTAGAAAAGAACGTCTGTGTGGGCAGAACATGGCAGGGTCAGTGCTGAAACTGAAGAACTGAAGGTCTGTGATGTCACTGGGTCCGTATAAAGTCGTGTCACTGTTAATCAGCTTGATCCAGTCTTTGGCCCCACTGGATGATGTGGGCAGGGATCCAGCAGACTTAGACCCAAATCTCAATGAGTGATTGTGTACAGTACAAACATGTACACATTTAAAACCAATGAACAAATCTAATACCATTGAAATTTATGGACAGACATGGACACCTTAGTAATAAAGCAGGCCTTATACAAGATTTAAAGGTCCAAAAAGTATTCTGCTTTCTTTCTAGCTCTGTTAGGCTCTTATTGAATTATCTGTAGTTTAGTTCTTTTTCACCCCTCATGCCCACTTAAAAATTAAAAAATAATCATAATTCATTTTTCAGCCTTTCTTTACCATTTATGCTAACACATAGACATTGGGTAAAATGTTTGATATCACACTGAAAATCCTGTATTTAATTTTATAAAAATGTGGAAATATACTGTGTGTAAATTATCTCTTTTTCTTGTTGGCTGTCCTTTATTGTGGGTCACTTGAAAAGCAGTCCAGCGTGAAACACTTACTTTAGCTTGAATGGGTGGAGCTATAGTCTGAATGAGCATGTATGTAAATGCTGATTAATGATAGCACAACACTAACTAGTTCAAAGAGAGACATTTTTGCAGATCAGTTTTAGTATATGGACTGAATGGACTGGCTGGTGAACAAACCATCTTCAAACGTTAAGAATGTTTACACTGCTAAAAAAGTGAAGAAAGCGAAGAAAATGTGGTTTTCCATGATATGAGCCCTTTCACTTCAAGATTATGTCACAGTTGGCGTAGTTGTGAAAGGTTTTATGTAACCCATTCACCATAGACTTGGCACAGGTGTATTGTCTTGTGATCATGACGTAAGATGTTGATTAATTGTGCTTATTTTTCTCATTTGTATTTGTGTATATTCCACTGACCTCAGAGTCACACTGTGCCCAGGATATTTACACAGTTTCTGAGGTCAGACACAGACAAATGAAAATAAATAGAGAAATTCCTATTTTCCTTTTTGTTTTCTTCTACTGGAGAATATGGGGGTTTTTGTTCAGAAGGACGAGCCTGTGAGACTTGAGCCTCAAGGGCTAAATTTTTCAGCACAGTACTGCTTTGTCATCAGTGCCCAAACAGACACAAACACACACACACACACACACACACACACACATGCAGACGCACACAAACACACACTGTGGAAAACAGTGTCTGCCTCTCTAGTCTAGGCAGTAATAAAATGACACCATTTTTTTTTGTTGTTGTTGTTCATTTTATTTTTCACATGTGAGGATCTATTTGTGCACGTGTGTGTGTGTGTGTGTGTGTGTGTGTGTGTGTGTGTGTGTGTGTGTGTGCGTGTACGTGTGTGTGTGTGTGTGCTTTTAGAGTGACACGTGTAGAAAGCTTTGTAACTCTGCAGGGCATCTCAGGTCATCTTGAGCTGAAACGGTACCAGTTATCCTCTTCTTGACATTCTTGAGTCATTCAGAGGGATCTGACATAAAATGATTTACAGTAGAGAAACTTACAGACTTGTTTCTTTACATTGGTGGCAACTTAATTGCAAACAGTTCAAAATATGCTCCTTGAACTGAAAAGGCATCTTTCAGCAAGCCTCATCTCTCACTGTTTAGTCAGTGGCAGTCTGTGGTAATGTTAGTCCAGATTGTTATTGAAGGAGAGAAGATTAGAGATATATGTGAGGAACAGGTATCAGTCTCTTGGGCTAACAATAGCATTTAGCTTAAATTTAGCCTAGCGGCCTAGGTGTTCTCTTCCCTCTTGCTCCACTGCGGTGCTGCTTCTGTCATTCAGCTGTATCAGATGACACCACAGTCTTTAGGTCAAAATCAGAACAACATCACAAGCACCCTGCAGTGTATTCATAAACATTTCATGCACTAACTTTCTGTGGTGTGGCTTTAAGTGGGTTTAAATGCTACAAATGCCTTGGGTTAGAATCAGAATCAGAATCAGAAATCTTCTCTGATCCTGAGGATATTGCTTATGTTATGACTGCGAAGACACAGAGACAAGAACGTTTTAAAACATTGAGTCTAAATACATCTAAGTAAAAATCTGTAGAAAAAACTCAATATGGAAATACACTATGCTATATAAACAAATGCTGGGTGTAAATACTATAGATGAGTAACCCAGTTAAGTGAAATCTAATGACACAGATGGTAGTTAGTAGTATGTTAATGCACTTAGTAGAGATCAGTAGTACATAAGTAATATTAACATAAGTAGTGCTATTGCACATAATAAAGTGATTCAGCGATCACTATCCCATCACAATCCCATTCAGCAATCACTATTCCCATCACTATTACTATGAACAGTCCTCAGTAAGTTTGTCTAGAATGGCACATTTCACATTAACCCTCTATAAATGACTTTGTTTATGTTTTATTCATTAAAATAGGCAGATTTTTTTTAAAAATCAGTAAAATTCCCTTTTTAAGTTTCATGCTAACAGAGTTAGAGTCCATCAACCAAACATGTACAGAGAGCAGATTAAATAATGAACCTTAAACAATTTGGGAAGCAGTATGATATCATTGCCATATTAAAACATTTTACACTATTTATTTGCAACAGTATAAAATGCTAGCTGTCATTTTGCCCATTGTGCAGTATATTATGATGAATAGACCAACAGAAATGGTCAAAAATTACTAAAATCTCTCCACTTTAATGTGCAATGTTTTTTTCTTCCCCTAAAAAGTTACAATTAGATTTATTGTATGCGTGTTTGGAGAGGATTACTACAATTCATCATTCTCAAGACCATGTTCGGGAAGTGTGAGCATTGTTTTCTTTGAGGCTCTTCTTTAACAACTTTAGCAAATTTCCGGTTTCAGAGTTACTCTGTTCTCATCATCAGTTTGGACATGGAGCCACTGTTCCTCTTTTCTGAGGCAGGGTTTTGTGGCACATAACATCATGACTCTTCACACTTTTCCATTACAAATGTTGTTGATTCTGTGCCACACGGCAGCACTTTGGGCGCCAGATTGGAGTGCCTCTGTTACTTTGTGATAAATACTTTTTTTCATCTCGCAGTATTGTTGCTTAAAAACTAAATTGCACAAAGCTCTTGTGCAGTAAACTGATATTTCAACATGTGATTTTTTTACCCCTTTAAACTGGCCTGTGGAAGTCTACTATAGTTCCTCATAAATACATATAGTCATTTAAACAAACCAAAAAAAAAAACCATCCCCCTCAAATTACACACTTTGTGAAAATAAGTAAACATCCTCTCTAGGGAATAAACTATGGTATTTTTCGGCAAATTTTTGTACACACTGTCTATTTACATTCAGACTTTAGCATAAAATATAAAATATATCCCCCTTTTATATGAACCACTCTTTTTTATTATTACATTTTTTTCCACTACGTGAAATCTAGAGTCAAAAGTAACAGTGATTGTACATTCAAACATGCAGAAGTGTGTTTCTGTAATAGTTGTGCACTTATTTCCGCTTAGAATACCAGCAAAACATGTCATTTGACCAAGAGTGCCCAAACTTAGTAGTTACTGAATAATGAGCCTAAAAGCTGAATTAAAATCAGTTTAATTGGTAAAATTAAAATTAAAATTCCATGGCTATTACATTTGCATTTTATGTCCGCTCTCAGTACAAGTAATGCACTGAACTGAATTAAAAGTACATCATTTTTTCTTTTGATTTACTTACTTTTGGTGATTTCTGTGTTTGTGTAGTATAATTTATTCATGTACAAATGATGCATCCAGGTAAATTCAATGGATTGCTTTGTTGAGTGTGTGTGAGAGGAATCACGTACACCTGCGAGTCTCTCTCCTTCCCCTCAGCCCACTGGCTCTCTCCTCCCATTCTGGGTTTGCTCCTCCCTCACCATCCCCACCCTGCACAGCCAGCCTTAGCAACAGACGGAGAGAATGTGTCAGGTTCTGCACAGCAAGACACCCAAACACTGAGTGTGATCACTACTCTGAACTGCTTGAACTTGAATACACACTGACACACACATACACACACTGACAAAAGCCTAAAACAAGAAAGAAACAAGTTTTAAAGAAACACCAACATGTCTGAACCCCCTTAACCCCATTTTCCTGTTTTGACTCCACACTAAAAAAACATGATCTGTACATCATAAATATACTTTAAACAGTACAGTTTTGTCTTTCAGTTTATTTATCTGTGGCAATAATTGTGTTGAGGCAATGTATTTCATTCATATGGAAATTACGTGCACATTTGAATTAAACAAACTCAAGGCATCACTTTTTTCATGATGAATCCTGCATGATTAAGCCTGCACTTCAATCAGTTCACATGATTTCAAATAATCAGTCATAGTCTTAGTTTCCCTTAAATGTTTTGAAATTACTTATTTAGTTTGCTCAGCTGGAGGCTGCTACCACATTCCAGTCTTTCACTTGTTGCTTTAATGATGCTACACCCTCACCTAACATCATGTGAGTGCAGTAAAAGAAACTCTGTGCAGGATAATCCATGCACACTGAGAAACTCGTGTTGAATTCTTTTTTGTTTCTGCATGAGTTTGTGTTGGAATTTCATCAGTAAAACCCAGAGAGGTTGAGAGAGAGAGAGAGAGAGAAAGAGAGAGAGAGAGAGAGAGAGAGAGAGAGAGAGAGAGAGAGAGAGAGAGAGAGA
>JBBPCZ010015652.1:0-14756 GCA_037974445.1 Brycinus macrolepidotus
TTAAAGTTATTTCTGTGACCATTGTGAGTTTTTCTTTCATTGACCGAAGGGTACCAACAATTTTGTCCACGTGTGTATGTGGGTCAAGAAGGGATGAGTAAAAACTAGAGGACAGACCGAAGAAAGAGCCCTTTACTTGCTGTCTTCGGACTTGTACTCTTGTTTGAGTGAATTTTTGTGTTACTTGGATAATTTGCCTTGAATAGATTATATTTTTCTGAAATAATTCATGTTCTACTAACTCCACCACCAGAACTGAATCTTTCCAGCTCTGAACTAATGAACACTTTAGAAAATATGAATTCAGCCCCAGTGAGCTAATTATCTAGCTCAGTAAACAAAACCATGAGGCACTGCCTTTCTATTTTGGTTGCTTTGGTGTGCTTGAGTCTAAAATCAGTGTTGACAACCTGTAAAGTAGGCTGCAGAGAGACCTAAATAGAGGACCCAGGATTCTGGAGAATATGGAGAGATTGTGGAAATACTGAGATCTTTTATTCAATTGGTGTTGTGTTGCCAGTGGATGCACAAAATATTAAATGAAGGATTATCAATAATTGTATTACATTGTTTACAGTAATTGTTTACATAGACTAAATTTATATCAGTTAAATGTTTTTCATATTTTAAGTGTGAGAATGCTAATTAACCAAGAATATTTTTATAACATATTTTTCTTTATCAGGAATGAGAGTAATGATGGAGCAGACAATAAGTATTTTTTTATTTTTTTTTATAAGGCTTTAGTTCCATGGAAAAAGTGCAGTCACCAGTGTTGAAATTCACATAACAAATAGTGTAAAAAAAAAAAGGATTCTTCACAGGGGTAAAATACACACTTAGACGATAAGTCTTATTTTTGCTGAATAGCGTTTTGGATGAAATGGAATAACAATCCAACTGTTAAAGAAAACAAGCCTAGTGTCTCCAGATTCATTTGAACTCTTATGTTTATTTGTTATTTGTCAAGCATCTACGATTACAAGGGTTATGTATTTTATACTGAGATATGCAACTAGTGAATGTGTACCTTGCTCAATGCACTTTACCCATCATTTGCCTTTTAGTATTTTTCTCTGGTTTCAGTATCATAATATAACACTTTGGAAGAAAGATACAGAATAACAAGCCAAAACTTGAGGCCAAAATTGCGAATATCTCCACTGCTACAGTGAACTTTCCAGGTGAGCTGACATAAGCTGGGATAAAGGTGATCCAAACTGCACAGAATATGAGCATGCTGAATGTAATGAATTTAGCTTCATTAAAATTATCAGGCAGCTTCCGAGCCAAAAAAGCTAAAACAAAACACAAAAAAGCCAAAAGACCAATATAACCCAACACTGACCAGAAGCCTATAACTGATCCCAACTGACATTCTAGAATGATCTTGTCTTTGTAGTGATTTTTAAAAGGGAAAGGAGGCGAAGTTACTAACCAAAGCACACAAATCAGGACCTGCATGAGAGTGAAAGCAAGTACACTGAGTCTCTGCTGTGGAGGCCCAAAACATTTCATGACATTACTGCCTGGAAGTGTAGCCCTGAAGGCCATTAACACCACTAATGTTTTCCCCAGAACACAGGAGATGCAGAGGACGAAGGTGATCCCAAATGCTGTGTGGCGCAGTAAACAGGACCACTCGGAGGGCCGACCAATGAAAGTAAGTGAACAGAGGAAACACAGAGCCAGTGAGAAGAGCAGCAGGAAGCTCAGCTCTGAATTGTTGGCTTTGACTATTGGAGTATCTTTATGTTTAAAGAATATAATGGCTATTATTATTGTCATGAATGCACCAATAAATGAAAAAGTTGTTAGTAAAATTCCCATAGTTTCCTTGTAGGACAGGTATTCAATGTCTTTCTTTACACATTCATCCCTGTGTGGGTTTGACCAGTAGTCTTGGTGGCATTGTTTGCATTCAATGGAATCTATCAGAAAGCAAGATAAACAACAAATGGAAACAACAAAGAGAAATAATTAAAGAAATACATTACATCATGATCTGTCTTATAAAACATGGAGGAAAAACTTTAAATTGTTGGAATAGCTTGACAAATCTGCTTTAAAATTAGTAAACAGCAGTAATAGCAACAGTACATTTCTTATATTGTGGTACCTGTCATATTACTAATTTCACCCTCAGAACATGGTATACAGTCAAAGCAGCAAATAGGCTTTCCTTTCTGCACAGCCTTCCTGGTACCTGGAGGGCAGCTCTCACTGCACACTGATATTGGCACCTTTGATCAAGATAAATATTTAATACTGTAAACATGAATTAGTTTATACATGTAACTGACTTTATATGATAGTGTAACAGTATTTTTAGACTTACCTCATTCATATTTTGTACCCATACGATAGAGGTCATGTTTACTACTAATCGATTTTGATCAGGGAGGGAAGTATCATAAAATCCAACAGCGACAAACTGATGTGGGTTATCGTCTATGGTTTGCCAGTTTATAATTTCATATTTTGCAGGAGGATCACCATTTTTATCGAAATATACCTCTTCACCATCGTTGGTTTTGAAGCGCACCCTTTTAAGATGATCTAGAAACTGACAAAACCATGAAGATTTAGTGAACCCTTCATTCTCAAGAAGAATGCTGTTTTTTATTCATTTTATTCAAACTTTAAACTCACAGTAAGAGGGTCAGGTTGCTTCTTTGTAGGACATGTTTGTGTGCAGTCGAGAAAGTCATGTAGGGTATGGGCAACAGCATATACTGCTTTATACACATTACTGAAAATGGGCATCAGGGACATGTCTGTGAAGGCATTTTCAATGTCAGACAGTTTCTCTTTACCTGTACACACTGGTGTGTTCTGTGAATCATTCTGCACTGCATATCTACACTGAAACAGAGCTTCCCACAGTTTAGCAAAAATATCATTTCCAGCAGATTTTAGTGGATATATATCCAGAATGAAATCCTTCAGCCCTTTCACATTTGTTTTAGGTATTGCTAGTCCTATGGCTCCTTGAAGTATGTTGTTCTTATCCAGTGTGGCTACAGTTGAATCAGAGATCCAACTTTCACTTCCCACCCACTGATATCCAGTAATGTTGTGTTCAGAAAGTGCGGTCACCAGATTTTCCATGTCCCAATGAGCAAGAAATCCCACTATAACTCTAGCAGTGGAGCTTTTGATCTGCTGAACAATTCTCAGCACTTTTTCTTTTGAGTAAGTATTTAAATATGGAAGAGAATATTGTAGGCATATGCCCAATTGTTCTGCAGCTTTTGCAAATCCAGCCATCCCATTGTTACCATAGTCATCATCTCTTCTTATTGCACCTACCCAGGTCCAGCCAAAGTGCTTGACCATTTCTGCCAGTGCTCTGCTCTGGTGATAATCACTAGGAATAGTTCGCAGAAAAGAGGGATATTTCTTTTTGTTGCTGAGACACTCACAGGTGGAATAGTGACTGATCTGAAAGCAAATTTACACTGGCATGTTAGGGATTTTGTTCAGTCATTATTTTTTTCATGAATTTGTTCTTGATATAAACTGTAGTAACTAACCATAACATTTAAGAAAATTTAAAAATGACTCTACAGTTGAATATTACTTTTAAATATTTCCTGGTGTCCTTTTTGCTACAGTGATAATAATTAAATCTGTCACTTACTACTGGAATACTGAAAGGTCCAATACTATTTGCAATAGCCACTGACACTGATGAGTATGTCTCCCCGATTATTGCTTGTGCCTGTGCTGGCTTGGTGCATGACTCATTCAAGTCTGAGTTTTCATTTCCATTAAGAAGTTCCATGGCCATTCTAACCCCCATGGCTGTAGAACTACAGGTGTCATAAATCTTGTAGCCCAGTGAGACACCAGGCAGTAAAAAGGAACTGTTGTTGATCTCCTCTATTGCAAATATTATGGACTGTGAAAACTGCAAGGCTCTGAAATCAAGACTAGATTGAACAATAAAACATATAAGCATAGACATTTTTATGGATGACACATCTACTTAACTCTCTTTAAAATTATACATGGTGATTCAATATCTGAAAAAAATCACATTGTTTGCTTCTTACCTCTTGCAATTTAGTGCTGATGGCTTGACTGTATAGGACATGTCTGTGATCTCGCCAATGCTGTGGAAGGGGAAAATCCCTCCAACTATGATATCACCTTTTTTTGAAAGTTGTGGTAATACAGGCTCTCCTTGTATCCTACAGAAAGTCCCATTTGTTCTGGTAAATGTACTGATAGCCATTACCACATGCAAGAGTGTAAAGAAAGGCTCCATCCACCTATCCTATTACTGAATATCGTGATAGATTGAATGTGTGTGATCTGATGTTTGAGCTGGTTGATTAGGAAGGAACTGTGGTATTTATACAGAAGGAAAGGATAATCCTCTGTGGTAATATTACACTGCTGGGCCACAGTCAGATAAGGTGTCACTCAAATGAAAACATCACTAATCTAAAGGAAGCTGGCTTCAATATCACTTTTTTTGTCTTATTTTATAAGTCATTGTTTTATAAAGAATCTCAACATAGTTATACACATTTGTGTGACTTTATTCCTTTTTTTGTCAGAATCAGAATCACAAAACTTTATTGATCCTGAACAATATTAAAAAAAAGTCTAAATAAAACCTAAAAAAAATCTGTAGAAGAAACCTCAATATGGAAATGCACTATGATATATGCAGAAATGTTGGGTATAAATGCTACAGATAAGTGACACAGAGTGAAATCTACCAACACAAATGGTAGTTTGGAGTACATTATTACACTCTTATTACACTTAGTAGAGATAGAGATAAGGTAATATAACTAATATTGACATAAGTAGTGATATTGCTCATGTAAGACTATTGCACATAAGATATTGCACATAATGAAGTGATTTAGCACCCACTTAGAAAAATGTCACATGATATTGGACATGGTAAGACAACTGCTCATAAGATATTGCACATAATAATAATGTTTTAACATCTGATGAGAACATTGCACAATATTGCCCATGGTTGCACAATACACAACAAGAAGCAACTGTCATGGAGCAGACATGAATGGAAACTGAAACTACCGGTTAGACCAGTGTAGCGTGGCGGATGAACCCAATCGCAGACAGAGGCGAGGTCGGTTAGTAGACCACGCACGTTGCTCTGAGAACGCTCTCGAATAAGAGTAAAGATTCCCACTGGAATCTGCATTCTCACTCACGCACACAAAAGGGTATAAAGAGAAGAAAGATGAGGACCCGGGTACTCACGACACCGTGGAACAGAGACGAGTTGGCCAGGAACTTGACTCAAAGACTGAGCAACTGGTAGTACCCTCCATCCTGTTTAAATACCCTGTGATGCGCGTCACTTCAGACGTCCTGTGCGCATCACATGTCTGGTGCGTGTGACAGGACCCCTCCCTCCAGGACCGGCAACAGACGGACCCGGCTGGGAGGACACCTGATGACGGTAGTCCTGGATGAGAGAAGGATCCAAGATGAAGCGGCCGGGGACCCAGGACCGTTCCTCCAGACCGTAGCCAGCCCATTCGACGAGGTACTGGGTGCCACGGCCACGGCATCGCGAGTTGTGTAGACAGGAACACCATCCACTATCCGAGGCGGAGGAGGATCAGGAGCCTGGGGAGACAGAGGGGAGAAAAAGACAGGTTTTAATTGTGAGGCATGGAACACTGGATGGACCTTGAGACAAGCAGGCAGCTGGAGCCTGAAAGTGACAGGGTTAGTCCGGTGTGTGATTTTGTACGGTCCGACGAAGTGAGGGGAAAGCTTCTTGTAATCCGAGTGAAGGTGCAGGTTACAGGTGGAAAGCCAAACCCTGTCACCTACATGGAACAAACGTCCCGGAGGGTACCGGCGTCAATGCTGGGTGGTGTAGCGGTTGTTGGTCCTCAGGATGGCCCTGCGTGCTTGTAGCCAGAGACGCCGGCACCTGTGGACCAACTGTTGGGCCGACGGGACATCAACCTCCGGCTATTGATGTTCGAAGATGGGAGGCTGGAACCCGTGACATACCTCAAATGGTCCAGTGGTGGATGAGGTGAGGAGGTTATGAGACAGTTCTGCCCAAATGAGGAATTTGACCCAGGAGCACGACGTAGCACCTCAGAAAGTGCCCCAGTTGTTGGTTGGCCTGCTCCGTCTGACCATTAGTCTGTGGATGGTACTCCGAGGACAGGCTGCAGGTGGACCCGATCAGACGGCAGAAGGCTCTCCAGAACTTGGCTGTGAACTGGGGCCCTCTGTCCAAGACAATGTCCCGGGGGAACCCATGCAGGCGGACTACGTGCTCTAGAACTAATTCAGCAGTGGTTTTGGCAGAGGGGAGCCCGGGGAGAGCCACCAGGTGTATGGCCTTGGAGAATCTGTCCACTATGGTGAGGATGATGGTCTTTCCATCGGACTCCGGCAGGCCAATGACGAAATCCAGTGCAATGTGTGACCAGGGGCGCCGCGGGACAGGAAGAGGCTGGAGGTGGATTGGTTTGAGGTCTTCGTTCTGGCACACACCGCGCACGCCTGGACGAAGTTCTTGGTATCCGTGGAGATGGAGGGCCACCAGAAGGCACGTTGGAGGAGCGACAAAGTCCTAGAGGCACCCAGGTGACCACCTATGGTAGATGAATGGGCCACTGGAGGACGTCAGAGCGGAGTCCGGTGGGGACGAAGAGGCGTCCAGGCGGGGTGCCTGCTGGAGCCGGTTCCGAGGCCTGTCCCTGGCGAACTCGATCTTCCAACTCCCACCGGAGAGGTGACAAGATGAGGTGAGATGGAAGGACAGGTGTGGGGTCCACCCGGGGGCTCTCGACTTGGTGTTGGCACGAGAGGGCATCGGCCTTTGTGTTTTTCGACCCCGGGCAATACGATAAGATGAAATTAAACTGTTCAAAGAACAGTGACCACCATGCCTGTCTAGGGTTTAGCTGCTTCAACTGTTGGATGCGGATGAGATTCTGGTGGTCCGTCCAGACCGTGAATGGGTCACCGCCACCCTGGAGCCAGTGACGCCACTCCTCTAGAGCCCACTTGATGGCCAGAAGCTCATGGTCCCCTACACCGTAGCGCTGCTGAGTAGGGGTGAATTTTCTAGAGAAGAAACTACATGGGTGTAGTTTCTGGTCTGGACCTCGCTGGGAAAGGATGGCTCCTACACCCACATCGGAGGTGTCCAATTCCACAACGAACGGCTTGAATGGATCCGAGTGAAGAAGAAAAGAATCTGTAGTGAAAAGATGGCATAGGTGACGGAAGGCTTGGATCGCGGTCAGGTTGAGTGAGAAATGGCGGCCGTTCGGTATGGTGAAGGCAGTAAGAGGTGCCGAGCTGAAGCCCCGGATAAAGCTACGATAGAAATTCGCGAACCCCAGAAAGCGTTTGAGCTGGTTAAGCGTAGTGGGTAGGGGCCAATTACGCACAGCCTCCAGCCTCTGAGGATCCATGGCCACACCTTGGGAGGAGATGATAAAACCAAGGAATGTGGTGGAGCACTGGTGGAAAGCGCATTTCTCCAGCTTACAGAACAGCTGGTGGGCCAGCACCCTCTTTAACACTGCCCTGACATGCTGGGTATGCTCCTCATAGGTTTTAGAGTAAATCAAGATGTCATCTAGATAAGCAAAGCACCACCTACCCAGCATGTCGCAGAGAACGTTGTTTATGAACTGCTGAAACACCGCAGGACTGTTACATAAACCGAACGGCATTACCAGGGTCTCGTAGTGTCCGGTGGGCGTGATAAACGCCATCTTCCACTCATCTCCCTCTCTGATGCGGACGAGGTTGTAAGCACTCTGTAAGTCCAATTTCGTAAAGATGGTGGCACCAGAGAGGGAGTCCAGGGAGGTGTTGGTAAGAGGGAGCGGATGACGGTTCTTTATGGTGATCTTATTTAGCCCCCGATAGTTGACACACGGGCGGAGCCCCCCGTCTTCCTTCTTAACAAAGTGATGAGGAGGGACGGAGCGTCCCGTTACGCAAGCCTTCCGCGACATACTCCTCCACCGCCTTGTTCTAGTCGGCGGAGAGAGAGTATAGCCGGCCGCGGGGTGGTACTGCGCCTGGCTGGAGGTCTATGGCGAGATCGTAAGGTCTGTGAGGGGGCAGCTGGACCGCTCTCCGCTTACAAAAGACCCCAGCCAGGTCGTGGTACGGGACGGGAATGGTGGTGAGGTCGACGTCGGGGGACTCAGGCTCCCCAGAGCACGTCTCAGCCTTCGCCTGGAGGCAAAACTCCCGACAGGTCGGACCCCACTGGAGGATTTTGTTCTGTGACCAGGAGATGAGTGGGTCATGGGCACGCAGCCACGGATAGCCCAGAATCAGAGGAGGTGAAGTGAGGGAGGTGATGAAAAAAAACAGCGTCTCGGTATGCTCTCAGATGATTAGGGTGATGGGGAGTGTTTGGTGTGTAATAGGGCTAGATGACAGGGACCAACTGTCGATGGCGGTGATGGTGACAGGCTGAGATAACGCCTGAATGTCTGCACCCAGCTGCGCAGCTAAAGCATGATCGATGAAGTTCCCAGCCGCTCCTGAATCAACAAAAGCGGTGGTTCCGATCCGTTTGTGGCCCAGCTGGATACGTATCTGAAGCGTTAAATGGGAAACGGCCGGTAGACAGGAGGTGGTAAGATTGTGACCAGGTGAGTTCCTCCCCCTATTCACCTGGTCTGGTCGTTTCCCAGACGGAGAGGGCAGACAGCACGATGGTGGTCGGGGGAGGCGTAATAGGCACACAGGCCCTCGCGATAGCGCCACTCTCTCTCCGCAGTGGTCAGGGAGGTGCGTCCTATCTGCATAGGTTCTCCGGCTCCAGTTGAGTGGACCTCTGAGGGAGGTGGAGACCGAGGAGGGCGCGACAAGGATTCCAGGATGGATGGCTTCGCGCAAGAAGTCAGCGGCGGCAGGGTGCGAGGGACTGGCTTCGGACGAGAGCTGATCCGAAGATCCAGATGAAGGTATAGCTGGATTATGCCCTCTAAGGTGTCCGGGAGCTCCCGTCCGGCGAGCTTGTCTTTAATTCACGGAGCCAGCCCCTCGTAGAAAGCCGTACGGAGGGCGGAGTCACTCCACATAGTTTGCACGGCGAGCGTGCGAAATTCCGCCATGTAGCGCCTCACCAGGCGATCACCCTGCCGCAGGTGATAAAGACGGGAATCCACCTCCACCTCGCTCTCAGGGTGTTGGAAAGCAGCCTTGAGCTGACGAGTGAAATCCAGATAGGAATATCCGATATCCAAATTGGACCTCAAGACCGCTGTAGCCCACTCAGCTGCCTGCCCGGTAAGGAGAGAAACCAGCAGTGCAATCCGGCTCCGGCCCGAAGGGTAGCACTCCGGCTGAAACTCAAATAATAAAGAAAGGTTAGTCAGAAAGACCTCACATTTGCCATCCACGCCATTATACTTTTCAGGGAGTGAGATTTTGGTATGGGTACGGGTTGAGGAGGAGGAAGATGGGACCGGCTCCTGAGGAGATGGCTGACGGGCAGACAGCGCGAGATGCGCCTGCTCCAGAGTGGTGAGCTGATGACGTAGCCCACCAACCTCTTTCTGCAGGTTAACGGAGCAGACATGAATGGAAACTGAAACTACCGGTTAGACCAGTGTAGCGTGGCGGATGAACCCAATCGCAGACAGAGGCGAGATGGGTTGGTAGACCAAGCACATTGCTCTGAGAACGCTCTCGAACAAGAGTAAAGATTCCCACCGGCATCTTGTTCTCACTCACGCACACAAAAGGGTATAAAGAGAAGAGAGATGAGGACCCGGGTACTCACGACACCGTGGAACGGAGATGAGTTGGCCAGGAACTTGACTCAATGACTGAGCAACCGGTAGTACCCTCCATCCTGTTTAAATACCCCGCGATGCGCGTCACTTCCGACGTCCCGTGCGCGTCACGTGTCTGGTGTGTGTGACAGCAACAGGCTATTGCACAGTTTATTGTATGGATGTGTGACAGAGTGAGGAGTTGTAGAGTCTGAAGGCAGTGGGAAGGAAGGATTTCCAATGGTGTTCAGTGGAGCACTTTAAGCTTATGAGTCTAAGGCTAAAGGTACTTTTCGGTTCTGCCACCACACCGTGGACTGGGTGATCAGCATTGTCCATGATGGACTGAAGTCTAGACAATATTCTCCTTTCAGCCACAGTTTGCATGTTGTCCAGTTCCTCACCCACCACTGAGCCAGCTTTCTTGATCATTTTGTTGAGTCTCTTTTGTCTGCCACTTTCATGCTGCCACCCCAGCACACCACATCATAGAAAATGGCACTGTCCAACACAGACTCGTAGAAACTCCGCAACATGGTGTTGCAAGCTTTAAAAGATCAGAGTCTACGTAGAAAGTACAGCCTACTTTGACCCCTCTTGTATGTGGCCAGAGAGTTCTTAGACCAGTCTAGCTTGTTGTCAATGTGCACACCCTGGTATTTGTAGTCCTGAACAATTGCCACAACCACACCCCTAATGGACATAAGAGTAACAGGAGATCGGGATCTTCTCAAGTCCACCACCAGTTCTTTGGTCTTGTTGATGTTGAACTGCAGCTGATTCAGGTCACACCAGTCCATAAAACTGTTCACAGCCATCCTGTATTCCAAGTCGCCCCCACTCCTGATACATCCAACTATTGCTGAGTCACCTGAGAATCTGCAGATGGCAGCCCTCTGTGTTGTAATGGAAGTTAGATGTGTACAGGATGAAGAGGAACAGTGAGAGAACTGTTCCCTGAGGAGCTCCAGTGCTACAAAGCACTGTGTCAGACCTACATCCCTGTAGCCGCACATATTGTGGCCTATCAGTCAGGTAGTCCATAATCCACGCAATTAAGGAATCATGAATCTTCATAGCAGACAGCTTGCTCCCCAGCCAGGCTGACTGAATGGTGTTGAAGACACTAGAGAAGTCGAAGAACGTAATCCTCAGGGATGCATTTGACTCTAGACACAGTGTGGCAGGTAGATGATGGCATCATCCACTCCAATCTTGGCCAGGTAGGCGAACTTGGTGGGATCTTGCATTGGCCTAACCAGGGAGCAGAGGGTGTCTAGGATCAGTTTCTTGAAGACCTTCATGCTGTGTGAGGTGAGTGCAACTGGCCATTAGTCCAATGGGCCTGGTTCCTTTGGTGCAGGAACCAGGCACAATGTTTTCCACAGCATGGGTACTTTCTTGGTACTGAGGCTCAAGTTGAAGATCCTTAGCAGTACTCCACATAGCTGGGAGACGCACAACTTAAGTACTTGTGGGCTTATGCCACCTGGGCCCAGCGCCTTGGCAAGATGAAATCGGCATAGTTCTCTCCTCACTTGGTCCTCATTGTTGGTGAAGGACCGTCTATGGATGTTGGAGTAGTCATTAGCAGGAGGAGAGGGGGTGGAGGCTCTAGCTGGTAAGATGGTAGGAGAAGGAGAAGGAGAGAGGTAGGATGGAGAGTTGCATTTAGGCGTTATACTGATGGAGGAAGCAGGTGCGCTGGGTGCGATGAGAACCGTGCTGGAGCTGGAGATGCTGGGAAGAGGCCTGCTGTCGAACCTGTTAAAAAACAGGTTAAACTCACTGGTAAAGTCATTGGTCAAATATCCAAATGCTCAGAGACATCCCATCCATTTAGTGCTAGTGTGCAAACATAATATACTGGTATGTCAGGAATATGTAACAGAATTCCTTTCAAAATTCATAAAACAATAACATCACAAATGTGGAAGGCTTAAATGGACCAGCTTAAACTAAATGTTTTGCACACTTGAGTGACAGCTTACAAACATCTTGTTTCAACAGAAATCTTCGTCAAAAATCATTAACATGGTGATTATAGTTTTTGCTTAAGATTTTATATTTACATTTACGGCATTTGTCAGATATGCTCCACAGCAACACGCATGAATGCTTTGTAGTCTACAGAGAAAATGTCCCTCACACTAGTGAACCCAGACTTAAATTAAGAGTTGCTGTCAAACTAAGATTCTACCAGATGCCACAGCGAAGACACAGAAGATTTATTTATTGATTTATTTATTTATCTATCTATCTATCTATTTATTTATTTATTTTCAGTTGTGAAGTTTGGGTTATTCAGGTTAGTTTAGTTGTTATTTAGAGTTATCCTAAGTGCTTAATGAAGAGTAAGATCTTCAGTTGCCACTTGGACAGTGAGTGACTCAGCAGTTCTAACAGTCAAGGGAAGTTTGTTCCACCATTTAGGTGCCAAATTTGATTAATCTAAATGGCCTTCTGATGCTGAATCCGTAATTTGTGGAGCCATTCAAGATTTTCAGGTAGATCAATCAGGTAATCTACAGACACTACTGCATGTCACTTAGCTTTTGGGTACTTCCCTTCAGAGTGATGGTCCCTAGTCCAGTCCATCCTCAGACACACCTCCGCACTTGCATGTGGATTACTGACTCCAATTTGCCGTAACATTAAAACCACTGACAGGTGGATTGAATACCATTGTCTTGTCACAATAGCCCCTATCAGTTCTTGAAGTTGATGTTTTGGAAGCAGGAAAATTAGCAAAGTGAACAACTTTGACAACGGCTAGACAACTAGGTTGGGGAAGTGTGTCAGAGGTTCAAGATGAGTCTTTATTATAGCACCTCCTTAGTCTTCCAGCAACCCGTTTTTGTGGTCAGGCATGCAGACAAGATGCCCTATCCAGTGAAGATGTATTTTTGCCGCTGCTGCTTCCATGCATATGAAGTTGGCCATCGAAAGGATCTCGGTATGGGGGATACAGTTTTTCCAGGATAAGCGGGGTTTATTTTAAAGACATCGAACGTAGAATACCTCCAAGTTTGTTATATGCCAGCTAAATGGGGTCCACCTTTCCACCCCATAGAACAGGGTGGAGACACATATGGTCACTTTGGTGCTGACCTTCTGTTTTTTTATTTTCAGAAACCCTTCTTCAAAAGTGCCCAAAGTCTGATGAGGGCTTTTTTTTTAGTGCAGCTGTTTATTTTTGTGTCAAGGGAGCAGTCTGAGGATAGTGTGGAGCCCAAGATATGAGCTGGCCCACTAATTTGAGTTTATTTGGAAGTTGAGAGATGAAAAAGATTGGATAGTGAGTTGTGCCATGACATCAATTGAAAACGAATGGCGCTACACACCTCTCTCCTATTCACAACTCAGAATTTCATCTTTTGAATTCCATTATGTTGCTGTAAATCATCCCACCAGACTCCACATCTTTGTTGTATGTCGTCCCCCAAGGGCAGTAGGAACCTTCATTAAGGAACTGGACATCCTCCAATTCCCAGATGACGACTCTACACTCATTCTTCTTGGTGACTTTAACTTCACAAATGACAAGCTACGTACCTGTGGGTTTCCTCGCGTTTTTGTCATCTTTTGCTAACCTTTACATTTACGGCATTTAGTAGACGCTCTTATCCAGAGCGACATACATCAGTGCTTTAGAAGGTCCACATCTGTTCTTCATACCTGTAAAGCTATACTTAAATCAACATCTACTTTTAAACAAGTTAGTGCTAGCTAAGTTGCACACCTTTACAAACCCTGTCAAGCAGAAAAAGTAAGTGCCTGAGGGATTTTTTAAATATATCAGAAAAGATGTATAAGAGAAAAGCGAGAGGACTGGTTAGTCACCAAGGTGCTCCTTGAAGAGATGGGTCTTCAGATGATGCTTGAAGATAGTGAGGGACTCTACAGATCTGATTGCAAGAGAGAATTCATTCCACCACTGGGGGGCCAAGACTGAGAAGAGTCTTGATGCATGTCTTCCTCTTCTTTTGAGCAACGGAGGTTCAAGACGAGCGGTGCTTGAAGCTCTGAGAGGACAAGAAGTTACATGCTGCTTGATCAGTGCAGACAAGTAAGGAGGTGCAAGTCCATTCTTGGCCCTGAAGGCAAGTGTTAAGGTTTGCACTTAATGCGAGCGGCCACAGGGAGCCAGTGAAGGTTCTGTAGAAGAGGCGTGGTGTGTGAGAATTTAGGAACATTGAAGACTAACCTCGCATCTGCATTCTGAATCAGCTGAAGTGGTCTCGTTATCTTCAGTGTCAGTCCAGCCAGTAGAGAGTTGCAGTAGTCCAGTTTAGAGATGACCAGAGACTGGACAAGTAACTGTGTGGCTTCAGTGGTGAGAAAGGGTCGGATTCTTCTGATGTTGTAAAGAAGGTATCTGCATGTCCTGGAGAGGTGGTCAACCTGCGACAGGAATGACAGTTCTTCAGCTATCATGACACCAAGATTTCTTACCTTCTTTGAGGGGACGATAACAGAATTCTCAAAATAAACGGTGAGCTTGTGGCTTGGTGATGGACTCCCTTTGATGAAAAGCAGCTCAGTCCTGCTGGAATTCAGCTTGAGGTGGTGGGCCATCATCCAAGAGGAGATGTCAGCCAGGCAGTCTGAGATGCAGGTCGAGGCCTGATCATCACTGGAGAGGAAAAAGAGAATGAGCTGAGTGTCATCTGCATAAAAGTGGTAGGAAAAGCCATGTTAAGCTGTTACATCCCCAAGAGAACCAGTATATAGAGAATAGAGAAGTGGTCCAAGGACTGAGCCCTGTGGTACACCAGTGGACAATCTTCGCGGGGCAGACTGGGAGGCTTGCCATTCTACCTGGTTCTTCCGGTCATCAAGGTAGGATTCAAACCATTGCCAGGCTGTGCCCGATATCCCAAGGCTGGAGAGAGTAGCCAGAAGGATCTGATGGTTAACCGTGTCGAAGGCTGCAGAAAGGTCAAGAAGAATCAGGGCAGAAGACAGGTTGGCTGATCT
>JBBPCZ010015663.1:0-14756 GCA_037974445.1 Brycinus macrolepidotus
TATATATATATATGTAATATATATTTAAAAAAAAAAAAATATATATATATATATGTAAATGCTGGGCACCGATTAAAATTTGTAATCGCGATTAATCACATTACTTTTTGCGATTAATTGAGATTAATCACATTGTTATACGCAAAATTCTTTTCCCCTCCCTGATGATAGCCGAGACGTAGAGCGCTTCGTGTTCCAAACACTCACTCCCCCCAACATTGTAAAAGGCCCCTTCCGAGCAACAGCAAGTTAACATTTATGAATCTGTTTTCAACAGGTATGAGCAGAAACATTTTTCTTTTCAGTAAGCAAGTGTCCCTGTTAGGACAAAAAAAGCAACTTTCAAAATAATGGTAATAATGAACTGTGTTAATGCGCGAGAAAATTATTGTTGCCGTTAAGTAAATAATGCATTAGCGCAATAATAACGCGTAAACTTGCCCTGCCCTAATATATATATATATATATATATATATATATGTGTATGTATATATATATATATATGTACACACACACAGTGGGTACAGAAACGAATAACCACCTTCAGCAGCATGAGTATAAACAGTGCAGGAACAAGCATAAACAAAGAAGTCGGCAAGACTTTCCCTGTGCTGCAGTTCGTTTTTGGGCCAATCCATGGCAAACAATCTTCAGTTCCCTGCGGTAAATATGGGCTAGTATATAGGATGTGTCCTGCCTAATTTGCCCAGAGCATACACACGACTGTCACACTTTCTCAGCATGAATTTCAATACCCCGGCACCAGCCGACCCGACCTGATCTGTGTCGTGCATGACTGAGCATTTCATGGCAGTAACAAAGTGGTCATGTTGCACTCTTCTGTGCTCAGTTGGCCCGTTATCCTACTTGTCAATGAAAAAACAAAGCTTTAGAGTCTGGTAATCTCAATGATTTTGCTCTGTATATGAAGCTCTGTATGGCCTGTATGGGCAGTGGAATAATAATAACATTTTAAATGGATTGCATAATGTAAAAATGCAGGAATAACATTTGTATTATTTTTGTTGTTTTATTATTATGATCTAATAGAAGACAGTTATATTCAGCTGCAAGACTTTGCTCAGCACTAATTGATTCAGCCTACAGACGTGCTTGTGCCAAACCAAAATGACAGTGTTTAGGTTTTTGTGTGTATCTCCCTCGTCTGTCATCTGACCCGAATGTTTCCACTCATAGACAGACAGAAAGAAACCTAACAGGGAGTATTAGTATGCTGGCTTCAAATGCCTGTTGTAAAATCTTATTGCCCAATTTGGAAATCGTACTTTGTCATGCATTCCGTGGCTGGAATTCTAGCACAAATAAGGAAGCAGTTTTTTAAAAAAAAAAGCTCGTAATATTGATAGTAACGATGACGGCCACATTAAACTAGGAAAGAGAACAGATCTACCATTAGCTTGAACAGCTGCTACGTGTGACTTACGCAGTAATTTATATATGTCAACACTGCTTTATACTGATATGCGTGATAGGTGCATGCTCCTGATTTGCTAAAATTATCTCTTGTAATATGTTACCCCATATTGCACATGTGGCTCAGATCGAGGAGTGTCGAAACATCAGGAGAGGGTCTCTAATGGGCTACGTCTTGCTGTCTAATTATTCAGTGTCCTAGAAGGCGGTATTGTCACGAAGACACCTGCACCCGAATTGCGTCCAATGAGATCTGGACATGACTGGGGGCTGTTCTGCCTCAGAATACTGCACGAGTAGCCAGTGTTTGTTTCAGACACGGCCATTCGTTCATAAGAAAGATCAGGAAATTTCACCAGAAATATATGCGGACGTTTTGGCAGTGAAAGTGACGTTTTGTGCCATTTAGCCACAGTGATTACAGCTCTCTTCTCTAACAGTTAAATCAATTAATCAAGGACAGAATGATAAGACGAGTGTGTGTGTGGATCAAAAAATATTATCCTTTTCAAAGTTGTTACAAAGTGATGATACAAATACGCAGGTTTTGTTTTATTTCTATACATAGCTGATCAGCTACAACAGTAAAACCACTGACATGTCAAGTGAACAGCATCATTATCTCGTTACAGCGACAACTGTCAAGAGGTGGGATATATTAGGCTGAGAGTGAACAGCCAGTTTTGGACATGCATAAGAATCTGAGCGACTCTTACAGGGGCATTATTTTAAAATTGTGATGGCTAGATGACCGGGTAGGCCGGTCGTGTGAGGTGTCGTATGCGTTGGTTAGTACTAATAATATTAGTAATAGTAAAGATAATTATAAATGCTGTAGGTAATTGTGGTGTAATTCTTTAATAAATTAAACATACATATAATTCAGTCACATACACTATATGGACAAAAGTATTGGGACTTGTTTTTCAGGGCTTGGGCTAGGCCCCTTACTTCCAGTGAAGGACAATGTTGATGCTTCAGCATAAGATGACATTTTGGAAAACGCCATGCTTCCAACTTTGTGGACACAGTTTGGGGAAGAACCTTTACTATTCCAGCATGACTGTGCCCCAGTGCACAAAGACATGGTTGGATGAGTTTGGTGTGGAAGAACTTGACTGGCCCTCACAGAGCCCTGACCTCAACCCCATTCAACACCTTTGGGATGAACTGGAACGGAGATCGCGAGCCAGGCCTTCTCGTCCAACATCAGTGCCTGACCTCATAAATGCTCTACAGAATGAATCGATACAAATTCCCACAGAAACTCCAAAATCTTGTGGAAGGCCTTCCAAGAAGAGTGGAAGCTGTTATAGCCGCAAAAGGGGGACCAACTCCAGTCTATGTATTCGAATACAATGTCCTTAAAGTCCCTGTTTGTGTGATGGTCATGTGTCCCAATATTTTTGCTCACATTGTGTACATTTATCTAAACCATCCTGTTTCACTGGATATTGTATAGTATAATACAGTCACACAAATATATCGAATGATGCTGTGGGACTTTTTTTTTGAAGTGTAGTGAAGAAAACACGAAATCATAGTGGTTGAGAATCGAAATCTGACAAATATTTTATAGGTCTGACAAACGGGCAAAAATGAACATAGTTGGAGGATCCTAGTGTACAAAGAAATTATAAATGATCAAACTGAGGTGTGACTTCTCCTAATTGTCATGTGTTGTAGGCTACAGCTAACCAATTAACTTTTTTCTTCCTCAGTAAACTCAGGTCAGTGACAAAATGCTTCAGCTCAAAACACATAACTGAAGTAATGGACTGTAATGGGAGATAATGAAGGTGCTAACAACAGAGGATGCAACAGAAACTCTCTGTAACAGTTTTTACATTATATGGTTATTAACTGAAATAAGCAAAATTCAGAAATATACTGAAAGAATCCACTCTGATAGAGCACACTAAGAGATTGAAATTTTTGCAAAACACCTACTAATAGGCTATTACCTAAAACCCAAACAAACATATTAGAGGTTTTTTAAAAAATTAGATTGAGTTGTACATACATTCTCAAACAAACACCATAATAAAGCTGACTTATTTTTATCTCTTGCACATCTTACTGAGTGCACATTCTCTATGTGGCCAGGTACTAAATGTTGGAGTTGTTTGGTGTTGTACACCAGTTTTGTGTGACTGAAAGAGCCATCAGAAAATAAGGACAAACATTTTGCTGTGATTCCTTAAGAGGGTGAAAATGATATATATTATATATACATATATCTCGCACACCGGAAGGGGTCCCTGACTGCATTCATTTTGAGAAGCTTGCCTTTCTGCAACACTTGATAGTGGAATTATAATTACCATTGTTGGAACAAAACCTCATGTACCAAAAAATGTCATGGAAGGAAAAATGTTCTTAACGTCAAAGTCCATTAATGTAACAAGACTTTAGTCCAATGAATTTTGGACGTTTTCTGTTGGTCAATCCATCATGAAATGTTCACAAGATGTAAAGGGCAGAAAGAGAAAGAGGTTTTGATAGATAATAGTAACATGTTCATTATAGTCCAAGTACATTCTGACAAACCTAACTTTGACAGCTTAAATAAAATAGAACCACAAACACAGATACAAGGACATATGGTTAAGGCACATTTTAAAACACACAAACATAAGGTCCCTCATATTGTCCCGCCATCATAAACAAACTTTTGTGATTGCAGGAGAGTGGGATGATGGCATCAGCATCTCAGTTCAAGATGACTCACTGTGTCCATGATCTCTGGAGGTCTACTGATTCATCTGTAGAGAAAAAAAATATTAACAAATGTCATGATTAAGGTTTAGACTGGATCTAAAGACTGGAGGTTGTGCATGAGTACCAAACACCGACAAGAGTGTTACTGGGGACTTTGTAGTTTATATAATTCTAGGTGCTGATAAAGAGCTTGCACTTTATGATTGAACCAGTGATGAATCATAGTAAGCAACTAGTAAACTCAGATACTGTGGGGCAACATAATTAAGTTTTATAGGTCAGACGGATTTTGTAATCAGTGTGGAATTTAACTGGCAGCCAACGTCGAGGTGATAGTATAGAACTTTTAACTGGAACTTATAACTCACAGAGAGCAAGATGAGTTTTCCTGAACAACACTTTGATTACTTCTAACCTGAGAATTTTTCGGTGTATAGCTAAAGCTAACAGAACAGTTTAGTGTGGTTAATTATAGAGCAAACTATTTCTGTGAGCGACTATTTGACAAAATTCACAGGCTTTGGCTAATGTATACAAACAGATCATTTTTGAGAAAGAGATCAGAGGAAATCAATCAGTCCCCTTGATTCCAGTTGCTCTACTGATGTGCTGGGCTGTGTAAAGTAATGGCTTGATGTTATGGTCCGTGCTCTGCCCTGTATATGCCCGTAAAAGGTTTCAGTTATACTGTTAAAAAAGTGGAAAATGTCATTGACTGACACTGATATCCATGGAAACCAGCACAGCTGAATTTGCTCCAGGTGCTGGAGTTGGAGTTTCATGGGATTGTTCCTTCATTTCTTTTTTTTTTCACTTTTATAATCTTTTTAGATGGTGAAACTGCCTAAGCATTGTCCTTATTGTCCTTAAGTCCTTAAGTTCAATCCTCCGAGACACCATAGCCACCAGGAGTCCACAGGCCTTGCTGCCTCTAGGTGGGTTTTTGGTAAACAAAACTAGTTTGATCAATGTGATGCCAAAAAAGCAAAGAAACTGTTTCATGAGAACTTCTTCAAATCCAGCTAGAGAATGGTTTAGTGGTGCTTAATATACATTTACCCAATATCTGTGATGGTCTGGGTTAAGATTCTGCATCATTTGTAAATCTTTCACGGTTGGACTACCTGCTGTTTTAGCATCACATTTCAATGCCCGCACCAAGCTCAGTCACTGCCATTTTATTAGTGAGAATGGTCTAATGTTGCGATGAACGTACAAATGACAGATAATTCTGTTAATGTGAATAAATGAAAATAAAGGGTCATCACAAGGCCATGGCGTTAGTGTTGAGAGCAGAGTCAGTGGAGCTCAGTGTATTCTATTATGACAGGGACCGAAACTGATGCTACTGACTCTGGTTTATGCAGCAAACACGCATTAACACACACTGATGCTAAATGGCTTGTCCACATGGTCATAACATCAGATCAAGCTCAGACTCCTAAACATGCGTGGACATGGTGAAGATAATGCCAGCATATCAGTGCTGCCATCTTAGATTTGCTCATAGCATACATGGACATTAACTCCCTGCTATGCTGTTACATTTATAGTTGCTTTGAGTGCTTGCAAATAATCACGCTAATGCTCATTTCTGCTAGCCCATCTCCAGTATTTCTCATTGTTTATTTGATGCATCACATTAAAACCCAATTAAATTAACAAACACTATGAATCTGGATGTCCATATATTTAGAGAACCTCCCCCACTCCTTCTCCTTCTAACAATTACCATTTTTTTGCTGATTTGTTTTTGCCATAACTTTTTCACAGGCCACATTTTATGTTTGACTTTTGTCTGACTTGTCAAATTTTACAAAGAAACAGTAATTAAAATATGAAGAAGTATGTTCTCTGTGTATTTTGATTAGGGTCACCCAAACATTTCCATAGGATTGTATATGTGTAACAAATAATAATATAAGTAAGGCAGTACAAGTGTGTCTCAACTAATACGTTGTGGACAAGACAGGATACAATAAAATGTAAATAATTTTTGTACGTATTGTGTGTTTCTGTTCAAATCAGGATGCACGCTAAAACATGCTGGAATGAATCCTGCTCAAAACAGTTTACACTTGGTTTCATTAACAGCAGCACTTTTGGCTCCTGAGTGCAACATTCACTCACAGACTGTTGTGTTATAATAAAGTTTGCTGAAGAAGCACATTGAAACAAATCCCTCTTTTGAAGACACAGCTGTACAGCAACATCTGCAGCAAATCGATATGGTTGCTAATTGAGCAATATAATGCACCAGATACCGTCATTCAGGCCTAACAGCACTGTTGCCAGATGCTGTGTCCGGGGTTGAGGTCAATTAGATTTCAATTTATTCAATTTAGTTTCAGTTCGGACAGTTTATTTGATGAAATGATTGATGCTTTGTAGGCTGATTTTTTTTCTGCATGGTGAGTTTAGCTCATGAATTGATCCTGAATCGATGGAAAAACACCAAGCTTGGTGGTTTCAGCTTGTTGTTTAATTAATCTGCTAGATTGCTTAATTTTCTGACAGGACTTTGAATGGGTATATTAGTGGTTAAGCCATTGAGTGTTTTCCTTTTCATGTTGCGTTGCTGTGCAGTGCAGGAAAAAAATTCTCTTTTAACTTCTCTTTTCCCTTGCGGTCTCTGCTTTTGTACCTCACCGCACCACTTGCAAAATGCTTGTATTAATTACTGTAACCTTTTATATGGTCACACCAGGGTTATTTTTATTAGGGATATTACTTAAACTATTGCTAAATCATCACTGTAATGTGTGGACTACAACAAAAACTAAAAACATAAACACAGCAATGTCTTTAGATAAAATAATGGTCTTTCATGATGAAGCTGAACATTTGAAAACTACAAACTTGGGTACGCAACATGTTTTCATTTTTGCCATGTGTGACGTGCTTCTAGCTAAAACAATATAAATGTCGGCACATGGTTGCTCTGAAAGAAGCGTTGTACAGATGTTTAGATATGAGTGATATTTCAAATTGATATTTGATGATTTCTTGTACTCCCATAGTGCAGATTGTGTAAGTGACTCGGTAGTGCTAATAAATATCCAAGAAATTTTTGAACAATATTTGATTTTCAGTACTTTTAATCACAGCGTTGTCACTTCTGTGTGTATACAGGCTTTCAAAAGTAATGTAAAATTAAATGACAAAGTCATTCAGTGTGGTTTTAATGTGGAACGACTCACCAGTGGCCAACCTGTCTGCAGTGCAAATACAGCCATTTATGACACGAAACCACCAGTGGACCTACAAGTGTCTTCTGAGTTTTTATGTGATGTTGACGATGGTAAAAAAGTGGGATAGTTTTTACTTACAATACCCTGCAAGTTCCTCTCTGCCATGCATGGATAGGTATATGTTTAAGGCTAAAACCTTATAGTGGTACTGGGTGGTTGTCACACTCTGCCTTGCCCATTTTTGCCTGTTTCTGTTTTGTTTTCCTCTGTTGTGCCATGTGGCTTTTTGTTTTGGTTCTGAGCTCTTCCTCCAGACCTTCTCCCAGGGTAGCCTATTGTTTGCACCTCAGGAGCTGCGCCCTAGAAAAAGGGGGGGGGGGGTGTCAGTCATACTTTGCCTTATTTTACCCATTTCTGCTTTGATTCCCTCTGTGCCATGTGGCTTTTTGTTTTGGTCCTGCCCCTTGATACTTATATTTACCTGTATCTAGTCCGTGTCTCTGCCCCTTTCCCGGGTGTTTCCTATTCTGACCCAGCATATCAGCCCCTGTTTGTGTGTTTGTTCTTATCGGTCATCTGTAACCCTTCCCATGTCTTTGGATTACTGTGATGCTGTTTTTCGTATTTTCTTCGTAAGTCTGCTGTAATAAAGTCCGTGTGCATTTGGATTTGCGTCCCCTCTCACCCCACTATGCGCCGTACGTTACAGTGATATACGGGTTCATCCGTGATACTGTTTAAAATTCTGCTGAAAGTATGATTTGTGCATTTACCATCAGACCGGTATGCCGCTAGTGAGTGCAGAACTTGCTTCAGATTGTAAATTTGGACGTATCACAAACAGCACAAAGGCTTGGCGCAGCGATAGCTGGTGAACACACGTGCCCACACAGCCACTAGAGAGCTGTGCTGCAGGAAAGCCACACGAAAACGAATCAGTTGAGGCGAGAACGTCAAACAGCAGGGTCTGTGAAACACAGAAGGGTCTGACACACGCCCAGAACTTGCTGGAATCATTTTTTACAAGGCTTTGCTTATGACTGTAAAAGCGAACACTGCATAGAATTTACAAATGCAATTACAGTTTGTCTATGCAAGGACCAATCCTCTGATGAAAAAGCTTATACCTGAGCAGTTGAGCATACATTGGTTTGTCTTTAAATAATAGTTTTGCATCGTCGTCCTCAGTTTGAATTTTAAGGGTGGCCATTCTGGTCGGTGTTTATAATTGATTTTCAAAAGATGTGCTTTAAAAAGCAGTAATATCATTTAATTATTGTTCTGTTCTGTTTTTGCTATTTTGCACAATACAAGTATTTGATATTTACTTCCTTGTTAGGTGTTATTTGTAGTAAAACAAGCTGCTGTTAATGTATGAAAACAGACTGTTTTCTAATAGGTCTCTGTTTGGAAAAACAATTGTCACTTCAACATACTGGTATATACACTGAAACTTCTAAAATAATGGCTGTTTTAACCGTGATATAAGTTTTTGCCCATACCGCCAACTGCTACCTCAAAGCTACTCTGATCGAGAGCTTCTTAAGACATTCAAAGCTTAAGACATCTGGTTTCTATCAGCAATGCTGAGAACAGTTCTGACTCAGTACGTTTCTCATCATTCTATCATGCAGAAATGAAACAAATTTGGGATTTCTTTTGGAAAAAAATGGGAAAATGCCCTTTAAGGGGGCTATGCTGAGGAGGGCCCATAAAGCTGGAATGGATGATGTCTCCATTTCATGTCACAGCGACAGGACTCTTCATTAGAGGTGACCTACACTCAGGGGACGTTGAGTGGAACCAGTGCGCGTGCATCTGTGCACTGAGAACAGGCTGCCGCTAAGGAGTTGCCTAATTAATTAGCTTACTGGAATGAGCCAAAAAGCATGGCTTTATTATTCCGTGCACTGAGCCATTTATAACAGGCAAACTGGTGTCCGCTTTAACTGGTTTAATTATGCTTTCTGCGTTCAGACTGAATACGCACTCACTGTTCTGAAATCAGCCGAGTTGGCATCAAAAAAAAAAGAAAGTCAAATGTTCTTTCAGCTGGGCTGAATGAGGCACGGGCGTTGTGGTAAAAGCCGAGATAAAAGGAGAGGGCGAAGGTGCGGGAAAGAAGCAGAGGAGTGCTCTGAGAGCAGAGGGTGCCAGGGAAAGACGCACTGAGGGGGAGAAAAGAGAGGAAGAGGCTTGGGAGGAAGTAGGAGAAGGAGGGGAAAAATGACAGCCGATCCAATGACACGAGGGAAGAATGGAGAGAATAGATGAGATTAGACCCGAACAGCAGGATAAGGAAAAGGAGATGAGGATGCTGGAGAAGAAAGAAGTGAGACATGAAAGTGGAACCAAGTAAGAGAAAGAGAGAGTGTTGAATTGATGGAGGAGGCTCAGTGCAAGTCAGAATGAAAGTGTTGGGGAAGTGCAGCCGTGGGGGATGGGGTCTCCTTATTATGAGCTCAGGAATCTAAAAACAGGAAGGAGTGAGTGTGATTCTGACAGTGAAGGTGTCTGCAGAGCTCGTTAATGAGCTGATATGATGTGATGAAGGCCGCTCCCATGTATGTGAGGAGATCATAGCCATGGAGAAGTGAAGTGGAGGTGATGATGAAGATAAGGGAGGCCTTGTACAGGAGTTTCCCCACAGGAGAGAGAGAGAGAGAGAGCTGCTGGAGTAGAACAGGTTTTGAGCATTTCTACCTCTATAACTTGCACACAAGGTGACTGGATGTGGGACACCAGTTTAATCAGTGCTTCTCTGTTTGTGGGCTGTCTCCAGTGTCTGATCTCAGCAAGCACGTGCACACTTCTGGAGATGTTGAGCCATGAGGCTCGTTGCTGAGTGCTAGAACATGGCAAGTAACTGCCCTTCACTGTGGGACATTTTGTTCAGTGTTGGGCTGTTAAAGAGACTTCTTTATAAGGAGTCAGAATCTACCAGGGACTGCATACACTCTTTAAAAAAAAAAGGTGTCACAAAGGGTTCTTTGAGTGATACCACAGAAGAATGTATTTATTTTGCATCACATTACATCACATTACAGTCATTTGGCAGACGCTGTTATCCAAAGTGACTAACAATATGAGGACACATTCAAGTTTCAGTTTCTTTCCCTAAAGAACAGTTTTATAAATGAGTTGTGTGAATGTAAAGAACTTTTTCAAGGTATAAAGAACATTCAAACTTAAGAGTTTTTTATCCTCCTGGGTGTTCTACAAAATTCTACAAACTTGCATATCTCATTTACAAATACACTATATGGACAAAAGTACTGGGACATCTGACCGTTACACCAACAGGGACTTTAATGACATTGCATTCAAATACATATGGGGTTGGTCCCCCCTTTGCAGCTATAACAGCTTCCCCTCTTCTTGGAAGGCTTTCCACAAGATTTTGGAGTTTTGGATTTTGGATGGGGTTGAGGCCAGTGCTCTGTGGGGGCCAGTCAAATTCTTCCACACCGAACCCATCCAGACATGTCTTTATGGAGCTTGCTTTGTGCACTGGGGCACAGCCATGCTGGAGTAGAAAAGGTTCTTCCCCAAACTTTGTCCACAAAGTTGGAAGCTCGGCGTTGTCCAAAATGTCTTGGTATGCTGAAGAATTATGATTGCCCTTCACTGGAAGTAAGGGGCCACCTGAATTTAATAATTAAGAGGTATATCCTAATACATTTGTCCATATAGTGTATGATTCTTTTTAAAGAACCATTTTTTTAAAGAACCATAAATGATTCTTTTGTGGCATCACACAGAGAACCCCTCCTAGCACCATTATTTTAAGCAATAGGGCATAACTTCCTTAAAGTAGTGTTTTCCAACCTTGGACCTGGAGGCACAATGTCCTACACATTTTCCTTTAACATGCCCACTGCAAAGAGGTTGTTAGTGAGGGATTGGCTGGGTCAGGTATAGTTGGAGCAGTTCTGGGCAGTGTCCTGCAGGATCATGGTTGGAAAATTCTGCTCTGAAGTATTATAAATCATAACAGGCTGAGGAAATTTGGCTTTGAACATGCTCTCTAAATGTTGAGTGAGGTAGCAGTTTGGGGCTTCTGATATCTCCCTGCTATCTCCCTGCACATCCTCAGCCTACCGTCATTGGTTGTTCGTCATAACCTTAAAAAAAATTAATTGGTCAGCACCGCAAGTAGCACCAATCACTGCCATCAGTTTCCTTCACTGACGATTTACAAAATAAATACCCGTGCGCACTAAGGTGTCCTCTTTTTCACAAGCTCAAATCTGGTCACCCTTGCAGAACCCCCTTAAAGCTTCTGGTTTGATTTTTATGAAACCTCCAAATGTCCTTCAGAAAACAGAAGCCTACAAATCACTGCTTCTGCATATAATTGCCTGGCTGCTTCCACCTCCTAGACTCCTCTAATCTTATCTCACTGAAACCAAGCACACACAGTCCAGTGAATGCAGTCAGTTCCACACCCATCGGACTCTCAAGATAAGGTGACTTTGAGAGTCTGTGATAGTAGAGCGTCTGGTGAAGTTCCTATGCTAAAACGCCCCGGCCCCGAGCTCTAATGAGTCTGGTCTTCTCTAATCTGATCGTAGGAGGTAATGGATGACCCTTCCACCATAGATGGAGGGCTAAACTGTGCACAGCTGGTGGTCAGTTCAGTGCAATTTTAGTGCACTTTGACATCGACACTGTCACAAAGTAATTGCACGCAGGCCAAACAGACTATTAGGGAAAAGTTAGCACTAGGAGTGGTAGAAAAAATAATACAGTGTACAATCTCAGCATTTTGAATGAAAACAACAATGTTGTTACACAGGTTATCATTTATGTTTTACATTTATTTTTGAGTTATATGTAAATTACAGATTCGTATTTGTGACTTGTTTGGTGCCATCTATGGTGACAGTGTATCTCAAAATGCCAGACTTCAGTGTTTGGCATTTAACAAATCTTTAAAAATTGCAATCAAATCATTAGGTCTCTTGTGATTCCAATTTGTAGTTGGTATAATCTTTTATTGATGTATGTTAATGTCTCTGTTGTACAAATGTATAGTAAAGTCTGTTTTGTTTAGAGTGAAAGCCTGTGTGAGGAAATGCGAAGCTGTTTAAACCAGTGAACCTCCCTGACTCTGGAATGCAATGAATCATCAGGCTGAATGGTTAAGCAGCTAGTTGTTTGAGGGCGCTCGGTAAAGGGGAAGTGCCTCTGTAAATAGCATCAGATAACATCAGCGGGCTACATGACTTAGCATTTTCAGCAATGGGGCCACTTCCTCTAGCTACCCCTGGACCACACGCCAAGCTAGGCTATTTGTCTCACACTGAGCTCTCATTAGCTTAGGAAGACCACCCTACCATGTGTGCGAATGAGAGCACTCTTCCAGCCAACTAGGCCAGGGTTTCTTGCCCAGTTTTACTGTTGTGCTGCTTATTTATTTATCTGTTGGGTTTTTTTTTCCCTTCCTCAGCTGCCCTTGTTTTCTCAGTAAGTGACAAATTAGCACAGGGGAGGTCGTCTTGAGAAGACTGACTCTTCCAGAAGGCTGCAATTTTGAGATTTTCCTCTAGTATGAGGACATTCGCACAGGAAACTCTCAACAATGGTTCAAAGGGACAATGTCCTACATTTTCCTGGGTGTTATTCTTTTCCCTGAGGTCCATTTATAGTCTTTTTGTGCCTTTATATTAAAATGTAAATGCTGTATTGGAATTCATTTGGACTTTTTGTCTGGTCGTTTATAACAGCTCTTTACTGTCATAGAAATGAACATGCCATTTTTGTGAGTGTGTACTTAAGACTGCTGTGAGTGACCTCTGTGCTGGCTACCAGTTGTTGTGCCTTATTGAAAAAAGCTGGAATGGTCACTATGATCTTAATATAAATGGATGGCTAAACAGCTGTAGGCTGAATTGGCATATATACACTATATGTTGGTTTTCATGACATCAGAAAAATGTCCACTCATAGACAAATGATAAGTTGAAGCTTGAACGGTGTTTCAATGCTATATTGAACTATTTTATTTTATACAAGTAAGGAAAATGTGATTTTCCATGATGTGGGCCCTTTAAAGTCTGGTTGTCCTGTTTTCTTGTGAGCTGTTTCTAGGTGGGGCTGCGAATGTGTATGTAATTTTAACCAAGTATAACACTTACAAGGGTGGGAGTTGTGTTTGAATGAATTGGCATCATATTTGAGCCTACTTGCCAAAAAAAGTATTATGTAATCAAGATTATGTAAGTGTGAAGATATGTTGTTGTTTTCCTCAGTCAAAGAACCTAACATTGTTTGGTTGAGTTAGGATGTATCAATAGATTTAGAACTGACTGACGGTGGTGTTAAGGATGGTCAGATGTCACGATCCCGGAACTTACTGATACCAGGTTTGACTTGACTGACGCTGAAGTATCAGGGATTATCATGCTGCTGTAGACCAACACTGTAATATGGCAAAGAATGAAAAACAACTGTCATTGTCTGAAGTGCAAGATTTTTAAATGTTATGGTACATACGTTAATATTTGGACCTAATTAAAAAATTGGTATTAGAAAGAAGTACCTTAGTGTGGCCCGAGAACCACAACACATATGATATCATGAAATTTGTATATTGTTACACCCCTAGAACATTTCCGTTTGATAAAGGTGACCCATCATTTGGAGTCATCTTGTTTGGGCTAGAAGCTGTTTGTAGCACAGTGTGGTTGGACCTGTGTGTTTATATGGACGGCAAGATGTACATCTAGTTCAGGCTCAGCATGACAGATTGTCAGTTTGTTTTTGAGCAGGGGCTGATGGAGGGAAAAAGAGGGAGGGGGGGGGGGGGTTTCAGAAAGAAAGAGACAGATGGAAGGAGAGCATATGCTGTACCCAGGCGGAGAGAGAGAGCAGGCTGAGAAGATATGGCCTCAGAAGCTTGGAGCAAAAGCACAATTGACAGCCAATGAGGGATCCCTAAAAGGCTCCCAACAGTTGGACTTTTTTGCCAAGCAGTTTCTTAGGCATTGTTGTTATAAAATGGGCTGGACTGTGTCAAACATCTTGCATGTCTTTGCTCCCTAGCTATCCATCATTACCTCTCTCCCCTTCTCTCTGTTTCTCTCCCTCTCCGTCTCTCTCCCTCCTGGCATGCTCTGCTCAGATGGCAAGGCGATGAGCTCTCTAGTTGCCAGATGTGGCTGAAAATGAACAGCTGTTGATCCAACACCCAGCTGCCTCTTCTCTAGCTGTCGCCTTGACAACCGCAACTCTTCTCTTCATAACTAATGTTCTTGGAAAACAAGGGGCATGACCAGCACCGCAGAAGCTCCTTTCATTGCTCCTCTCTCTCTCTGTCTCTCTCTCTCTGTCTCTCTCTCTCTCTCTCTCTCTCTCTCTCTCTCTCTCTCTCTCTCTCCCTCTGTCTCTCTCTCTCTCTCTCTCTCT
>JBBPCZ010015711.1:0-14754 GCA_037974445.1 Brycinus macrolepidotus
GTCTTTATGGAGCTCGCTTTGTGCACTGGGACACAGTCATGCTGGAGTAGAAAAGGTTCTTCCCCAAACTGGGTCCATAAAGTTGGAAGCATGGCCCTGTCCAAAATGTCCTGGTCTGCTGAAGCATTAAGATTAACCCAACTGGAAGTAAGGGGCCATGTGAATTCAATAGTTAAGAGATGTGTCCCAATACAATACTTACACTCCATATAGTGTAAGTAATGACATAAGTAGTGACTTAAGTAGTGATACTACACATGATAAGACTATTGCACATACTAAACAAGTAATAAAATGTTCCGCGTGACAATAATGATTTAGCACATGAGAAATTGCAGGTTATTGCACAGGTAATCTTGTGGATGTGTGACAGAGGAAGGAGTTATAGAGTCTGATGGCAGTGGAGAGGAAAGATTTTCTGTGGCGTTCAGTGAAGCACTTCATGCTTTTGAGTCTGTGGCTAAAAGTGCTTCTCTGTTTGACCACAATGCCGTGGAGTGGGTGATCAGCATTGTCCACGATGGACTGAAGTCTAGACAATGTTCTCCTTTCAGGCACAGTTTCGAAGTTGTCTAGTTACTTACCCACCACTGAACCTGCTTTCCTAACAAGTTTGTTAAGTCTTTTAGTGTCTGCCACTTTTATGCTGATTCAGCTCACACCAGTCCACAAAACTGTCCGTAGCCATCCTATTTTCATTGAAATTTAAGAACCTTATTAAGTTATTCTGCATTTATTTTTAATTATTTTATTTCAAAAAAGTAACCAAAAAACACCAAACATCATTTTTCATCTCTTTACATTTACAGGGCTATTTAGGCTGCTTAATTATCTCTAGGTTAATTTGTCAATTAATTCACATTAATAATTGACTCAAGATATTGTTTGGCTAGTGTTGGCTGAAGGTATTTACACGATCCAATAATTTAAAAGAGCTTAGATCATCACATCAGGGGTTCACCAGGATGTTTTAGTATATTGCATTTAGTATATTTAGTGTTGCAGTGGCAATGTGTTGCAGTATAATCGGTAGTCTCATTACTGTGTTCTTTCACAGGATATTATGTCTATGTTGAAAGCTCAAGCCCTAACAGAAGAGGGAACACAGCTCAGCTGAAGTCACCTTTGCTTGCCCCTACTAAAGAGCAAGGGTACTGCCTTAAATTCTGGTACCACATGTTTGGAGCAACAGTTGGATCACTAAAATTGTTTCTTCACAGCATTGACTCCAGGAAGACATCACTGGTAAGTCACTTTTGAAAGACAGTGGTCATTTCTACTTTTATATGTTCCTCATGGCTTGGATTATAAAAACTTCTCTCATCTTAACAAAAAACAGATGTGGCAGAGGACAGGCTCTCAGGGGAACGAGTGGCAGCTGATCCAGAGCCATGTGACCTTACAAGAAGTTCATCAGATACTGATAGATGCCTCAGTAGGTGGAGAGGCTGGGGATATCGCATTAGATGATTTATCATTTACTGAAGGAGCTTGTTCCCCCACAGGTACTTAAGAGCATGACTCACATACTGACTTTTGTTTATAACAGGCTTCTGTTGAAATGTGTCATCTATTTTGTACAGGCCTAGGAGCAATACCATCAGCTGACACCTGAAAAATGGCTACCTATGGGGTACCTGATTTCTGCTAAAACGCCTTATGTAACCTTTATTGAAGTAAATTTAGTCCTAAAAAAAACTTTTATAATGTCATGTCGTGTGGGTATGGAGGACGCAACTGCGGGATAGACTTCAGAACAGAACAAGCTTTAATGAACTTAAACACAGTATGAGCTCGAGAGCTCCACAGGAAACAAGTCCTTCTCCAGACGAAGGATCTGGATAACTGAAGTCTGTCCACTCCCAGTAGGACTGAGGCTTGAGGGAAGGGGGAAGAGAGGCGCACTCGGTGGGAGTCCGAGTCGCCTGTAGATACTCCTAGGCTCACTCGCAATGGTAGCGGTAAGGTTGGTTCGCTTCTCGCGGACTCGCGCCCTAGCCTTCTCCTAGGTGAGAGCCTTCTCACCATTTACTCCCTGCTGAGACAAAGGGGAGACACAGAGAGAGAGCAGTTTAGCACCGTCTACCGTGAATGCCTCGGGGGAGCCATGGCTTAGCGGTGTTTCCCTCCAGACTCCAATCCACACTCCAACTGCCACTTGAAACGTGGCTGGCTGCCGTCAGGCTGAGCTGGGCTGGAGAGGCCACAGTCTTTGTTCCTTTTCGTCCCTTATGGCTGTGATAGAAGCTTATACAAATATAACAAGGGTGGATCTTGGTGAACGCACATCCTCTCTCCAGACCGGCTGGCATTTAAGCTGCGTCACACAGAGCGGCTCGTCACACACAACCAATCACGAAACTGAAACTATCACGCGAAACAAGGAGACACTAAACACAGACACATGACAGGTGTGCCTGTACTTGGGTGCCTAGCAACCCAGCTGGCGTGTGTGCAGAGTGATCAGCCCCTACACCTGGGCTGCCCCGGCACCAAGCCCAAACACACCACAGTGACGTCACACAGACGAGACCAGGAATGTGTATACTCAATACTCTGGAGACAGGGTCCGCTGGGGGCATGACCGAGGCGGCCCAGATGTGACATATAACATGTCACAGTTATTGGCACCCCTGCATTTAGTACTGTATGCCACCTACTTCGCCAACAGATCAGCAATGAGTGATCTCCTATAATGCATGATCAGATCCTTGAGGGTCCATTTTCTTTTTTACTCTTCATTTGGAAAATTTCACAAAACATTCAATATTGCAGTGTGATGTGTATGTACATAAATATGTATCTTACTTGTTATGGTCATAGGAAAACGTACTAACTTCTGTTTACACCACTTGAAAATGCCAGCTTCCCTGTACATTGTGTGATCATTTCATGATCACCAGATCAGCATAAGTGGTCTAGAATTACTCTGAATTCTTGTTACAATTAGATACAAAGTTAAGAATACATTTTCCTTCTCTGATTACATTCTCATTTTGAAGTTCTAGCTTTTCTTGTAACAGCATGATTATAAACTGTATATAAAACGTATATTTGTGTGCACACTGATTGTTTAAGCAATTAATTCTTTACTTCAGAGGGCCTGTGTGACTTTGAGAAGGGGAGCTGTGGTTGGGCACAGCAGGCTAATGAACTTGACTGGATTAGAGGATCAGGAAATGAACCAGTCCTAAACTCCAAACCGAGATTTGACCACACAACCAACACAGACAGTGGACATTACTACTATATGGCCTCTTCTTATGTACCAGGACAAAGTGCTAGGATGAGTTCTCCTCTCTTTACTGCAGGTACAGTGAGCAAGCAACAGGCTTCCCTTATCTGTTAATTCAGCCAGTTTGTCCTTCTGTCTCTGAGACTTAACGGATAGGAATTATACCATATGATTTCCACATAATCACATGATTACCATATGATTTCCACATAATCACATAATTACCAAATGTTTTCCACATAACCATATGATTACCATATGATTTCCACATAACAAGGCTGTACTTCATTATTTGTATATCCTGTTAGTATATGTAATTACTTTATCATGTTCAAATCACATCTTCTAACACAATTGAAAGAATGGAATATGCACTTTTGACAGAATTTCTGCTTGTCTGGAGGGACTAAGAGTGAGAAGTAATCCATATGAAATTGTACCAGGCTTTTGTAAATGCAGCACTTCTGAGGGTTGCTTTATGCTACCTGATACAGGATGATAAGCCTACAATTCTGTCTGAGAATGTCTTTTACTTTTGTGCTTAATTTGCAGAGTACGGGCAATGCCTCCAACTGTGGTACTATATGAGCGGTCAGGAACTTGGAACTTTGAATGTATATCAGGAAGATTCACGTGCAGGCCAGTATCTGCTGCTAAGCCAGTCTGGAGAGCAAGGCAAGTTATGGAGGTTTGCTCAAGCACCTCTGGCCCACACTTGGTCAGACTACAGAGTGAGTACACTTAAGATCACTAAGCCCATTCTAGCATTTCAGGCAATACAGTAGCACATATGATTGCTATGAACAACATGGGACTGTAAATTTTTCACAACAATCTGATTGAGTCTTGCATAATGATTCAATTGACTCTAAGAAAATGATTCAATGCATCATGAAGTTTCAAATTTCACCACAGTCTTGAAAGGTATACAGAATTCACAAGTGTCACTCAAGCTAATTACCCAGTTGTGAAATATACACTAGAATAAAAACAATAGGGGCTCCTGAGGGGCAACTAAATATTAGCCCTATAATTAGGAGATTGTGAATTTGTGCTCGAGAATCCAAAAGAGCATAACTGGCCCTGCTCTCCCTGGGTCTCCCCACCCCATCATTAAGCACAACATTAGCCTGCAAAACAGAATTGAGCTGTCTAGTGACAGTTGTATCGAGCACGTCAGCCTTCACCCTTCAAACAATGGTATAATAAAATGAATGGGGGAGACTTATTTAATGGGTGATAGGTAGCATGACTAAATTGGGGAGAAACTGGAAGGAAAATGCAAACAGAACATAAATTAACTGATTCACTAATTTTCAAATTTACACAAAAGAACAAAATAATTTTGTTAAATTGTATCATCATGATAATCAGTGCAGTTAAACCACCACTTTTGTATCCCTTCATCAATACATTTTTATACCCCCCATGTCCATAGACCGCTGCCAGTACAGTAGATAATGCTCATTAGTTGCACCAGTCTGCTCATCTAAACTTCTTTTATAATCCATAAAGCCAATAAGGCCTTGTGAGTGTAGTGTGGCTGTTATTTCAGATTGTGGTCGAGGGGATAAAGGGTCAGAGTGTCCAGGGCACTATAGCTGTGGATGACATAATGGTGTCCAACTATCCGTGCACAAGCCCAGGCCACTGTGACTTCGAGCTGAATATGTGCAGCTGGAGAAACATGATGGAACAGGATGATACAGATTGGCTTCGAGACCAAGGAAACACTCAAGCTAGAGGCACAGGCCCAAGTGTAGACCACACCACCAATTCTTCTATAGGTAAGTTGACTGGGCACTTGGCATTCCTTATTAAGGTTGACTTATGGTTTTGTTAAGAAGTGCAAACATTTTAAGTTACTGATGCAAATCAGGGGTTTATGGGTAATCACCCCTTGCAGAAGCTCAAAGAGGAGCCAACATAAAGTCCAGTTTGGTTGAGCATATTTAGCAGCATTAAAGGGGGAACAGGAGCCAAAACAAAACTACATATGTCACAATATAAAAATATTTTTTTTGCATTGTTTACTTTTTTCCATAGTTGATTGTTCATGTAAATTGACATAACTGACTAACTAATCTAAATGTAACCTGTAAATGTGAAGAACTGTAACAAAAAGTGGAATGTCATTGTTTTATCAAATTGTATAAAAATAAACTTTAACATCTTGTTAATATACTAGTTTTGATTTCAGAATAAACTTTTCTTTTTGCTGTTTATAGAATGAATTGTATTTAAGGTTTATTAACCAGTTTTATGTAGATGGCCACTGTATCTAACAATGACAGGACAAGCTACCGAATGTTCACTTGCTTTTTGAAGGAGCCACTAAATACGAACAGAACTGAAAGCTGAGAATGTTACAGTAACTAGTGTTTATAATGTAACATGATGTTAATTAGTGAGAGTTTTGTATAAGTACACTTAGTTAAAGCCAAATATAACACTAACCTTATGAGAACATTTAGGAACTATGCTTGACGTGTTCCCAGATTTGCAGCTGCATCAGACTTTTCTACATGACGAGTGCTGTCATTTTTATGGTGCATTTATTATTTGTGCGTAGGTTATTACCTGTATGTGGACAGTACGGTGGGGAAGTGGGGATCCAGAGCCTTGCTGCTCAGCGAGATATTCTCCCCAGACAGCATGGGGCAGTGTTTCACATTCTGGTACCACATTTATGGCCAGAAAATTGGAACTCTCACTTTATACACTAATAACAGGTAAAACAAAACGCAAAAGAGCAATACCATGAAATTGGAGTTTAGCCCTAATAACCATACCAGTAACACTAACTTTCTCTCAGGACCATGCATGGCAGTGGGAACAGTCTTGGACATCTGATGTGGACAGAGTCAGGAGATCAGGGAGACGTGTGGTGGCGGGGCAGAATCTTTGTTGATCACAAAGAGCCATTCTGGGTACCAGCCCTTCCTATACATTCATATTACTGATGTTGTAAAACAGTCTGACTGGCTGAACTATGATGTAGCTTGAGCTGTCACTGTGGATGATATTAGAAATCAGGTAGTCTATCGATTATTTTGTTGATTAATTGAGTAATCATTTAATAAGGTTTAAATAGATTTAACTTAGATTTAATAACCATGCATAGCCTTTCAAAATACGTAATTGGAAAGTTCTAACTAATTCCAACTGCGTTGTATATGACAAGAGCTTAGCTCAGTTTATGATAACAGGACCAGACCTGTATGATTCCCCAGACCACTTCTTACAAAATAACAATGGCTCCTCTAAGCAGCCGGAACTTTTTTTGTTAGACAAAATAGCACATATTAAAGGCTGGGTCTTTATCGCTTGAGTTTATTTACTCAGTGTTGCATGTTATTAAATATCATTTTTTGATTGCAGACACACACAGAAGGCTCTAGCGCTTAATTAGTATGTCCATACAAACTCTCTCAGAACAAGAATTTCAAATTAGTGTGTAACAGATTCCATTCCATCCCACAGTTTGTGTTTGAGTATCAGAAGGGTGAGGGGTTCATTGGAGATGTGGCCATTGATGATCTTCACATTACCCCAGGGTCATGTGACCCTGCTGTGGAACCCTCAACTACAGCAGCTCCAAAGCCTGATGGTAGGACACACTCTCATTACAGTCTCACATTAAAATCCAATCATTTTCTACTAAAAGTAGCACTGTTTCATTTTGTTGCAATAAAGCATGACATATTAGTAAATAGGTATTACCTTGACAATCATGTAATGAGTTTTTTTAAAAAGGGTAAACAATAAATATGAGAGAATTACAGGCATGCTGAGGTGACTTATTCCAGATACATTACAGAGATAAGGTACTCTTTAAGGAAAGGTACGCTTTGGTAACAAGGCAGGAGATTACTTCATACCAAGGCACACTTACAAATTATAAAAATTTAAACTGTCTTTTGTTTCCAAGGTAAAGCCATTTGGGAATGTCCAAAAAGGCTGCAGCAGAATTGTGAAAGTTACCTGGGCATAGTGGCCATTGCTATTATCAGAGGCATCCCTGTAAGATGCTTTAGTGAAGATGAACTTTTAGCTGTAAAAGTGGATAATTTTCAGAAATTAACATAGACTACCTAAATCTAAAAATGTGTTCAGACTTGGCAGGTGTGGTTTGATTAAAATGAACCCTGCTGTGATTGCTCTGTTAGTGTGGTTCGGTAGAACAAATGAGAAAGCTGCCACACAAACCATGATGGGCACAAATTAGTGGCCCAAGACCCCGGAGTTCCAAATAAACACTGGTGTGCTTCCTTGAAGTATGAAAGTAAAAATAGAACAGATGTGTGAATGGACTAAACACTGCATGAACCGTCTCCTCCCTGCTGACCTCCTTCGGTACATGCAAAAGGCAAACTTCTGACACTGTTTACACTAAGGCTGGTCTGAATAACTTGGGTATTCATTCATCATGTTGGTATTCATTTACATATTTTATATTCAGATAGTTCATATTTAAGAAATCTGTATCAATTTAGTATAAAACATTGACATAACTTACCGAACCATTCAGCTACCCAAGGTGTAATTTATACAACTAAATTTGGCTTTATTTTAGTCTCTGCCTTAAGTGCAACCTTGCTTTCAGTTCCACCTTAAATGGTGTTGACTCCTGCACTATTTAAGGTGGGATAGAGAGATTCCAGGAAGATGATGGTAACAAACCTGGAGAACTACATCAGCAATGGAACAGGTCCTTGCCTCTTCATTCAATAAAATATGTCGCTGACCCAGGATTTTTAGAGATTTATGTCTCAAACGCTCATCATTGCTGCTAGCTTGGTTAACAAAACTCCAGATTCATGTGTCTCCATATGTGAATGTTAACTTATAGCATATCATAATAATTATTTTGGCTTCTTTGTAAAAAGGGATGTATACATGTTTAAAACTGAATTAAGTAAAATGGCCCCTTATAATCACGCGTGAACACACCACAGTACAGCACACAGTGTGAATTTCTTTCTCTGCTTTTAACCCACTCACCGAGTGAAGCAGTGGGCTACCAGCAACACGGCGCCCGGGGAGCAGTGTGTGGAGACATGTGGGTACCTTGCTCAAGCGTACCTTAGTGGTGCCACTAGCAGTCCTGGGATTTGAACCCACGGCCTTCTGATCGCAGGGACAACTCCCTAACCACAAGGCTACCAGCCGCCATAAGTATATTTTGAAACGAACTATAAAATGAGCAAATTAACGATTGTGTTTTTTGAGAAGGATTATTTGTATACTATCTCAGAAAAAATAAAAAGTATTCAAAGCATAGGAAATGCTATTCGGGCCAGCCCTGGTTTTGTGCATGTGTTTATCAGCCCTTCCTGAGTTCTGAATTAGTAATTACAAACACACACAATGTAATAATTTACCAAATTTACAATTGTGTTGCTTGTGACTGTGTTTTACAGGAATTTATTTTTTCCATTCAGAAACCTCAGTAAAACACGGAATCTTGTGACTTATTAGAATATCTAAAATCTAGAATATCAGAATATCAGAATGCTCACTGAATATTACAGCTATGTTTCCAAACGTACATCCCAAAAAATCTGCACAATTGCTTCTGACTTTTTACCCCTGCACCTTTTGTTGGCTGGATGTTTAATACGTCAGTGTGAATGTTAAGCAAAAAAGGGCTAAATTACAACGTATAATTTTCTGCTTGGTTTACAGATTTAGCCCAGATCTACAGATATAAAGGATCTAGCAATTGTTTTGATGATTAATTTAGTAATAGCACACACAGAATTTACAGTAGCAAACAGGACATCCCTATTGTGCTTTAAACATCTATTTAAAACATTCTATCACCGCCCAACTTACACTGCTAATTACTGACAATCTCAGTTTGAACTGATTACATTCTCTTACTTGTAACTGCCCTACACTGAAGGGTGTTAATATGACATGTCCACTGTGCACTGTGTTTAAGTGGTAGGAATAGCAGTGGGAGTAACAGTGGTGATATTATTGATGGCCGTGGTCTGCACCACCCTGTACATTCTACAGAGGAAGAGAGAACCAAACAGGTTTGTGAAAGCGAAGATTGCTGAAATGTTCATAAAGATGACAAAAAGACAATGTTCTTGAACATTTCCTACCTTTTACAGAGAATCAATCAATGAAAATGACATGCTGGAAAGAAACATGGCTTATGATCTCTATGACTGTGAACTACAAGTGAGCATTTGTAATCATACTTTTGATATTTTCTGCCAGCCGTACAGTGTTATATGTTTTTTCTTTCACTTGGAGTTAACATTTCAGAGATACAACAGTGATCATTTTCTTATTCAAAACAATGATGTTTTAACATGCAGTGATGTTTTAATAGGAAAAGTAATTTTCTTCCCTTTTTCAGGATTCTGAGTCATGAAGTAAGAATGTTCACCTCAACTAAAACAAGGATAAGAGAGAAGAGACAGAGACATGCAATAGAAATTCCTTTTCTGACACTGTATATCCTACATATCCTAATATTCCCTTCTCCCACAACACTGTGTATTAAACATGTATTAAAAGTATTTGTGGAATGGGTCAGATATGTTTTATTGACAATTACTTGATCAAATAAGAAACAACGTATTTTCTACATAAATACTTTATTTGATTTTAAGTTACAAACCCAAAGGATGTTTGAAATGATCACATGCCAGATGTTTTGTAATGAGGGATCTCTCACTGATCACCACACTCCAGTCTACACAGTACAGGAGAATTCCTTATTCACAAGTTTTTAAAACCTTAAGACCTCAAAACGCAGAAACAATTTCCACCATGCAGCACTTCACACAACCTCAAATATGTATTATTGTCTATTAATCAAAAATGGACGTACAGTGAGGCATTTTTAGATACAATCTAAGATTTTTATAGTTAAAGAGGCCATATTGTACATTTCTCTTGGATTTTATTTCTTTCTCTAAAGTCCACTTAAGTGAGTTTGTATACCAAAAACAACTTCCAACCATTTTCCAGCCTCTTCTCTTACCGATTTTGAACAGGCTGTTTTTGTTATTGGTCTTAATACCGATGTATATGTAAGCTATTCTGATCTATTCTGATTAACTGCTGCGTATTAGGCCTCAATTTAAAAGCTGAATGGGCAGGGCTAAACTGCTGTAGCTGAACAGGTGTGTGTGTGTAAATGCGTTGGTTTTTCGTGACATCACAAAACCAGTTCATTCAATTCTGCTTTTGCACCTTAGTTTCTGTATGTGGATTGTATGGACTTCTATGGACTTGTAGCTCACCTAAGATAGGAAAATTCAGTTTTCAATGATATGGGCTCATTAAAGATTCACAAAAGCGCAGTCAGTGTTCGCTAAATTTACTTTAGCAAAGCTGAGTTCCAAAAAATTGTCACAAGCAGGGGTGGAAACAACTAGTGAATTTTACTTCATTACTGTACTAAGTATTATTCTGGAACATTTATACTGCTTTCAACTCCCCACATGCTCCTCTGCCACAAAAGGGCAACTGCTGTTCAAAACTCCGGCGAAGACTCTCAAACTACCACTCACTCAGACTTCAACAAAAACTACCTACCTCTACTGACTCTTAACTGTACCTGCTCTGTTAGCCTTAGAGTGCCAACTGTTCTGCAGTGATTAACTGTACACGAAGGCCTTCTATTGTTAGTTATCTCCATAGAGACTCTATTTCTCACTCTCTGAGTCGACCAGAGCAGGACGGGCTCTCCTTTTGAGTCCTGGTTCCTCTCAAGCTTTCTTCCTCCAGCTTTAGGGAATTTTTCCTCCCCTCTGTCGCCTTTGGCTTGCTCACTAAGGGCTCAGACCTGGATTCTGGAAGCTGCTTTGTGACATCACAAAGTGCTATATAAATGAAATTGAATTGAATATAACTGAAATTAATACTTGTACATTTACTCAATTATGTTTCCAAAAAGGGAAAAAAACACTTCTTACTCCTCAAATTTTCATTCAAACCTTCAAAAATATTGGCTATAATCTCAAAAACCAAGATTGTAATTTCCAGTCAGTTGGGTGCTGGTGCATTTAAACATAACTGTTTTATTAAAATATCCATCCCAGTTTATATCAGTGTAAAATGAAACTGGCCAAAACTATGCAAATATGTTTGTATGACGACCAGTGCCACACCACAAGCCACTAAACAAAGAAAACATTTTTAAAAAAAAAACATTTTTCTAAAAATGTTTGTTAAAATGTTTAGATTTGTTTAGTTGTGTATACTGGATATACCACACATCCACGTCAAGTAAGAATTTGACAAATTACTTTTTGAAATTGACAAATTACTTTTTGAATTTGACAAATTACTTTTACTTAAGTACAGTCCTGTACTCTGTACTTTTCGTACCTCTAAAAAGTTGTGCTCAGGTTTGATCAGTAAAATCTCATGGAAGATTTAGAGTCAAACAGCAAGTGAGGATGCGGAACATGATCATGATGAACAATCACTTACAATTAGCCTGATGCTTAAAAACTGTTCAGGTTGTTTCAGGATGTGGAATTGGGGGTTAGGGCAGACACTATTAGTAGTAATTTATTTTTGATGATTAAATAAGTAGTCAACGCTCTTAAAAATGCTAAACAATAAAAACAATATTAAAACTTTATTGTAAATGCATAAAATTAGTGCATCAACCATTCACTAATGAAAATGGGTTATTTGACTCATAATTGTGTAGTATAATACCATGTAGTGTAGAATTTTAAAAGGTGCATGAGATTTATGCTTTCAAATTGTTCTTTAAGTTGTCATGGTTTATCATCACTGTTATAACAAAACTGGCAACTTGTAGGAAGGTAAAGCCATTAAAAACCTATAATGGAGAATAATGTAAACATTTCTCCCCAAGTAGCTTTGAACCATTCACACTATAGAAATCACAGCCAGTCTTTTCAAACTGTGTAAAAAACTGTGTAAAAATATTCTCTCACATAGGTTATTATAATAGGTTGACAAAAGGTGTATACCTTTTCTCATGAATGTTGCAGAATTTAAAACATGCATCATCATTCAACCTGCCAAATACAGCACCCCCCACAATTATTGGCACCCCTGATAAAGATGTGTAAAAAGCCTTAAAATAAATTCATTTTTATTGCACTAGCATATTCTCTCACTGAAAGAAATTGAAGAAAATCTAACCTTTACCTCAAGTAAATTCATTATTAACAAAAAAAAATCCATCTGTAAGAAATAATTATCTTTAACAAAATCATCGGTGACACAATTATTGGCACTCCTTACAATGCCCATAAAGTAAAAGTAACTGAGGATTTTTTGTAATTTATTTACAAATTAATTTTGTACTTTTTAAGTTGATAAGAGTGTCTAGGAACTTTTCATTAGTAATCCATGATTTCCTGTGTTTCTGGGGTACAAATATGACGTGACAGAGAGGCCCCTTAACCACTCTTCAAAACGGGACAGACATACCAACAGGTTGTTTGGGAGGCATGCCAGGAAAAAGCCTTTTCTGTCCAACAATTCTGTCCAGTAAACATGTGGACTGGGACTTTAACTTGAACTGTGTGCTTTAGTCAGATGAGACTAAGACTGAGCTTTTTGGCAACAAACACTTCAGGTGGGTCTGGCATAAAACATGAATATGAATGTTTCTGGCATAAAAGGATGAATATGTATTCTCCAACCTTGTGAAATATTATAGGAGAAGATTAAGCGCTGTCCTACTGGTAAAAGGGGACTGAACAAAGTATTAGCAGCAGGGGTGCCAATAATTACGGCACCATAGTATGGCCTTCCACAATAGATTGCTACGACTATCACAATCATGATAGCCATAGTAATCTAGTAATCATGTAGAAAAGGCAGACCTGACTGAACTGTGATGGACTCTGGAACAGCGATGGTTGTGAACAGAGCAGTTGTTGCCCCTGGGCCAGAGGGCTCTCTCAGCCACATGAGACATGCCACACACTCCTAATCCTCTCATTCTTCACAGGAAACAGCTTTCTGTCTAGTGAGCCAACACACACAGAGAGAGAGAGAGAGAGAGAGAGAGAGAGAGAGAGAGAGATAGAGAGAGAATGAGAATGCTCAAGGGAATTACTGAAAAAAATTTAAATAAATGCCGTGTTTTAAGCAGTCAGATCAATCAGAATAAATCTGTAGATTTTGGGGTGTTGGTGCACAGTTGTGAGCAAAGACCTACGTATGCTAAAAGCCTTTCCTAAACCACTGGAGAATGTTACAATAAGAATGTTACTGAGAAGTTAGACAGGACAAAAACCTTCATATTCAATGCACACAGACAATCATAAAATCAATCACAATGTGGTGTGGCTTCTTCTGTCCTCTGTGACTTTACATCATATATAATGACATGGTGGGAGACCAGAGAGAGGTTACTAGAACATCATCTGGCTCCTAATTCTCTTTGTTCTCTGATTCCTGTTCCTCTGTGCTTGACGTTGTTGTCTCTGCTTCCTCCGCCGTGCCAGCCTCTCGCGGTGTAGTTTCATCTGAGACTTGCTGTTGGTCTTCTCTGGACTCAGTTTCTCTCTCCCTCTGTCCTTCAGGTCTTCCTGGACTGCCTCCTGAGTCATCTCCACTTACTGATCCATCGTCCCCACCATCATCCTGTTCAGGTCTTGGCAGTCTGTTTCTAGGAACTCACCTTGTGTGGACCACTTCTTCTTGGCTCATTCCACCTCCTCCTGAACACCCTCAGATACACCTCATCACCTGACTGGATCAGATTTTCCAGTTCTATTTCCTGCTCCGGGGCCCTTCTTTGTTCCTCCAAGTGAATAGCTTAATGTATAGAGGTGAGTTGCTTGATATATGCTCTTAGTTCTTGTTGCAATTGTTCAAGTGTAGGGGCTTGATAAGGTTCCTTCAAGAAAGGGATTGGCACGGGTCGACCTGTAAGCATTTCATGCAGTGTTAGATGCATGATCCTATTTGCTTGCATGCGATTAGGATGCGATTAGGATTAGGACCTAATTGCATGCATTAGAGCCAAAGGTAAGGCATACACCCAGCTCAATCTTGTTTCAGCACAGATCTAGTTCAGCTTGGCTTTAAATGTTCCATTTACTCTCTCAACCACGCCTTGTGACTGAGGGTGATACACACATCCCAACCTCTGTTTGATTCTCAATTGCTGCAAGACTTTTTTCACTGTGCACTGTATAAATGCAGAACCATTTTCTGAACTTATTTCTGGCGGAATTCCACATCTCTGGATCACTTCTCTTGTCAAAAACTTCACCACTGTTTCAGATCCTTGGTCTTTGGATGGCACTGCTTCAACCCATCTGCTAAAACGATCAATCACCACCAGGGACGTGCACAGGAATTTTGAGGGGCCATTGCTCTGATCTCAAAAAAGGGCACCCCTTCTCCCGAAAAAAAAAAATCACACAGACTGTATGGAGAACTGAAAAATATATCATGTCTTTATTAATTAAGTTAATATACCTTGCTCCAAATTTACTCGAAGCTTTGAAGGAGAATCCTCCTATTGGGGGCCATTTCAATAAAAGTTT
>JBBPCZ010015731.1:0-14752 GCA_037974445.1 Brycinus macrolepidotus
TTCGGTCGTGTGTGTGTGTGTGTGTGAGAGAGAGAGAGTGTGTGAGTGTATGTGTGTGTGTGTGTGAGTGTGTGTGTGTGTGTGAGAGAGAGAGTGTGTGAGTGTATGTGTGTGTGTGTGTGTGTATAATCCCTCAGCAGTGAGCTGGAGTCAGTCACTGCAGCTCTGTTTACCTGATGTTAATGCACTCGCTCTCAGACAATAGCAATTTAGCCCCTATTGTGCACAAGCTAATCTGTGCTAATAACACAGTAACATCGTCAGGTCAGGGCCCCCAGCTGCAGGGGCTTACAGACTACCGGAGTGTGTGGGTGTGTGTGTGTGTGGGTGGGTGTGTGTGGATTAATCCAAACGAGTTTATGGCCTACAGAGCGTCTGGGATGTGAGCAGGGATAAGAAAGAGACAGCAAATCAAATTTACTGGTGTGGGTTAGTGAGACTATGGAATTATTACTATATTATTATTAAAAAGTATCAATATCATTAGATGTAATAGTGAGAAAGTGGTGTGTGTGTGTGTGTGTGTGTGTGTGTGTTAATTTCATTAGATAGTTTTATTTGTAACTTGAGTTTGTTCATTTCTTTCCTTGGTTTGTTTCTCAGTTTTGTTTTTAGTGTCAGTATTTTGTTAGTTTTATTATAAGTTTTGTTACTAGTGTCAGTAGTTTGTTAGTTTTGTTATGAGTTTTGTTGCCAGTGTCAGTAGTTTGTTAGTTTTATTATGAGTTTTGTAACTAGTGTCAGTAGTTGGTTAGTTTTATTATGAGTTTTGTTACTAGGGTCAGTAGTTTGTTAGTTTTATTATAGGTTTTGTTACTAGTGTCAGTAGTTTGTTAGTTTTAATATGAGTTTTGTTACTAGTGTCAGTAGTTTGTTAGGTTTGTTATGAGTTTTGTAACTAGTGTCAGTAGTTGGTTAGTTTTATTATGAGTTTTGTTACTAGGGTCAGTAGTTGGTTAGTTTTATTATGAGTTTTGTTACTAGTGTCAGTAGTTTGTTAGTTTTAATATGAGTTTTGTTACTAGTGTCAGTAGTTTGTTAGGTTTGTTATGAGTTTTGTTACTAGTGTCAGTAGTTTGTTAGGTTTGTTATGAGTTTTGTTACTAGCGTCAGTAGTTTGTTAGTTTTATTATGAGTTTTGTTACTAGTGTTAGTAGTTTGTTCATTTTATGATGAGTTTTGTTTCTGGTGTCAGTAGTTTGTTAAGTTTATTATGGGTTTTGTTGCTAGTGTCAGTAGTTTGTTAGGTTTGTTTGTTTGTTTAGTGTTTACATTCATCAGCTTGAGAGTAATTTTAGTTTTGTTAGTAAGGAAGTAAGAAGTTAGTTATATTAGTTAGCCTTTTTAGTTAGTTTGCTGGTTAATTAGTTAGTTATTTTCATTAGTTGAGTAAGTTCATTTGTTATTTTCAGGACCTTTTTGTTAGTTAGTTTGTTAGTTAGTTACTGTACTTTCAATAGTTTAGTTATTTGATTAATTTCTTTAGTTAGTTCATTTGTTACCACATTTCTTTAATCGTGTTTGTTTCTATAGTGCTTTTATTTGCCCAAGGTTGCTTTATAACAATAAAATCACAGTAAAATCACAATAAAATCACAGTAAAATCAAAACAAAATACTGTCAAATTCAGTTTATTTCACATTCACTTTACAAACACAAACATAAAACACAATAATATGTGTATGTGTGTGTGTGTGTGTGTGTGTGTGTGTGTGTGTGTGTGTGTGTGTACGCTGTGCATAACAAATGTGTAAAAACAGTCAACTGACCACTCAGACTCTGATAAAATAAACAGAGACAAACTGACACTGTCTCTGCCACTGTAACCTCTAACCTCCATACACACACACTCACACACGCACTCACACACATTCCTCCCGGCTCCAGACGGTGGAGAACGTGCTGTTTGTTCATTCACTCTTCGTGGGGGTGAAGGGGAGAGATAGGGGTGGGGGAGGTGAGCATACCAAATAAAACTCTTTCTGTTTTTGCTGTAAATAATCATCATTATCATCATCCTCCTCCTCATCGTCCTCACCATCACCATCATCATCATCATCATCATCACTGTTACAGGACGCAGGTTTAGGTTCTGTCCAGTCAAACAGTGTTTCACCTTTAAAAGGAAAGTAACTGGGCCACCAACAAATGATCACTTCATTCAACTTCAGATAATAAGTTAATAATAAACAGAATTAAAGACACATTATTCTTCCATTTGGGTTCTATCTTCTACCTTTTAAAGAAACCAGACTATTAACATTCTTAAGGTCAAATAAGACATTTATTTACAGCAATTCTGAGTGTAGACTTCTGACCTCACAGTAATCCGGTTGACTGATACACTTTCATGAAATCACAAACTATGACTGACCTGACTGACCTTTTTTTATTTCGTTTTAGTCAGAAATGCATTATAAAATAAACTGAACACACATGAAGAACTGGGGAGGCTGTTTACACAGTAACAGAGCTGTAATAAACAATGCAAATGCTGAGTTTTTTTTAAATGTGAAAATATGTATCAGATATGGTTATAATAGATTTTATTCCATTATAACATTTCAAAACTGCTTTTTTATTCAATCAACAAAATCCAGACTTTGACCAGGGGTGTTTAAACTTTTGCATACGACTGCATGGCCTAAAGTTTTGGAATATCATGAAATAATATGATGAAGATATGATCTGATAAAATGTTGCTCACTGAATATTTATAGTTCAGAGATCATATGGAAGTTCACATCTTTTCTTTTTATAATTGATTGTCTTAATTCAAAATAAACTCCACCAGGGGTTTCCTATTATCGACAGGCCTTTGTACTCCTTATTAAAGTAAAGTGGCCCCTTACAGTCACGTGTGAACACACAGCACAGTGTGAACAGTGTGAAATTCTTTCTCTACATTTAACCATTCACCAAGTGAGGCAGCGGGCAGCCAGGAACACAGCGCCTGGGGAGCAGTGTGTGGGGATGGTATCTTGCTCAAGGGTACCTCAGTGGTGCCACTAGCAGTCCTGGGATTCAAACCCACAACCTTCTGATTGCAGGGGCAACTCCCAAACCACTAAGCCCCTAACCACTTGCCCCTTTATTACATTGAAAATAAAACATTACTATCATTAAAATTCCTAGTAATGTACTTAATTAGGCCATGTATTGCTTGTTATTTTGTTATTAATTCTTATTTACTTACTTAATTGCCTGTATTAGCTCCAGACTGCAGTAATCAGGACTGTAAACACTGAAATAACATCACCAGGCCCCGCCCCCCGGCCGCAGGTGAGGGTCAGGTGAGATTGGAGGACAGCGGGGCGGGCGTGGTCTTGGTGGTCCGGGTGGGCGTGGTCAGTTTCGGTGAATAAAAGGCTCTGTTTGAGATCGTTCTGATTCTCGTGCTCAGTTTTTTTTTCTCTGTTCTCTGTGTGGAATGGCTGTCTCGCGCTCTGTGTGCGCGCTCCTGGCGCTGCTGTGCGCGCTCCCGCCCCCAGTGCGCGCCGCCGCGGGTCAGTACTGTCACGGCTCGAGCGGCCTCCCCGGGTTCCGCTGCCCCGAGCGCCACGACGGAGGAGACGCGCGCTACTGCTGCGGCACGTGCACCATGCGCTACTGCTGCGCCTCCCCCAGCGCGCGCCTCGACCAGAGCACGTGCGACTCGGACCCGGACCCGATCCGGACTCCACAGCACGGAGGTCAGTCTGAGAGAGAGGGTTAAAAAAAAACAGGTTTACTTAGTTCCAGTTTAGTCTTAGTATAAATCAGATTAGTTTTAGTTCCAGTTTAGTTTTAGTTCCAGTTTTAGTGTAAATCAGTTTAGTCTTAGTATAAATCAGATTAGTTTTAGTTCCAGTTTAGTCTTAGTTCCAGTTTTAGTGTAAATCCGTTTAGTTTTAGTTCCGGTTTAAGTGTAAATCAATTTAGTTTTAGTTCTAGTCCAGTTTTAGTTCCAGTTTTAGTGTAAATCAGTTTAGTTTTAGTTCCAGTTCTAGTGTAAATCACTTTGGTTTTAGTTCCAGTTTTAGTGTCAATCGGTTGGAATTAGTGGTGCAAAAAGGTTTACACACTAAAGTAACACTTCACAGCAGAGTTGCAACAAAAATACAGCTTCCATAAGTGGATTAAGCCCAGATTTGGGTTAAAACTGCAGCAGGAGTGGTGAATCAGCAGTGGACACTCTTTTATCTTGTTTAGTTTTAGTCTTTAGGTTTAGTCTGGGCTTAAACTCTGACCCAGAATATAAATTAATTGACTGTTTTCCAGTTTAAAGTACTTTACTGTAAACTGCAGTAAAATATTCAGCATTAAGTCATGAACTAAACAAATCACAGTCAACTTTACATCAACGTACAGAACTGGCCATCAAAGAAAATATGACATGTACAGTAAGTAATTGTAACTTCAAAAACATGAACAAATGTGAAAAACAGATGATTGTTCTGTTAGCTCACTTTTAGAGCTAGGTCCAGGAGCAGAAGGGTGGTCTGCAGTACACTGGAGAATGTAGTAACAGGGAATGGCCGCAGCTGATAATAAGTACACATCAGAATCAGAAAACTACTGATCTCTGAGGAAATTGCTTAGATTACAACTGCACAGTCACACGGAGACATAAAGACAAGAACAATATAAAACATAGTATAAACTCAAAATAAAACTCTCAGAAAATGCTCTGAAAATACTCTGTACTAAATACACTATAAACACAAAATGCTGTGGTCAGTAAGAGAGGTGGATATGAATACTATAGCTACAGAAATGACTCCTGAAGTAGTTTTACCAATGAACACAAATAGTGGTTTGGAGTTGTCCTCTGTATCAAGTTCGTTATTACATGTAATAGTGACAGACGTAGTCATATTGCACACAATAGTAAAGATTTTGCACATAATGATAACGGTTTAGCACACAATAAGAAAGCGTACATCTGAGTAGCATCAGATTATTGAACAGATTATAGTGCGGGTGTGTGACTGGTTGATTCTCTTATTAGCAATAATCAGAATCAGAAAACTTTATTGATCCCGGAGGAAATTGCTTATGCAACAACTGCACAGTCACACAGAGACACAGAGACAAGAACAATATCAAATATAATATGAAGTCAAAATAAACCTCTCCAGAAAATACTCTGAAAATACTCTGTACTAAATACACTATAGACACAAAATGCTGTGATCAGTAAGAGAAGTGGATCTAAACACTATAGATAAATAAATACATTCAGGATAAGGAATGAACCTGTCGGCCAGTGGTGTTCAGGCTACTGAAAGTGCTTCTGAAATGGGGTGTTGTGCTGGAACAGGGTTGATCTGAGCCGCCCCTTTGAACTTTGAAGACTTCTCCTGCCTCGTTTTGAAAATGTAATGTCCACTTTTCGCCGCTAGTCTTTATGTAACTGATTAAACATGACCTGCAGTGTGATGATGCTGTTGGTGTGTCTGTGTACAGCCCTCAGCTCCAGTGTCTCCTTGGTCTAAAGAGCAGCGTGGAAATAATGATGGACAGTTTTCTCCTTAAAAGCTCGTACTGAAGCTCTTTTGGCCCAAAAGGTGCTTTAAACACCAGAAGTAGGAGGTTTGAAGAATGAGAAGAAAACGGGTGCCGCCTTTAGCTTTATTCCCACAGCCATTAAAACAGGCTCTATTTCTTTACATGCATGTCATTGTTTTCCTCTGAAAAAAACCTGATTAGGCTTTATAACGGTAAGGTGTTGTAAACAAAGAAATTAAAACCATCATTTCTAAAAAAAAAAAAATAGTGCCCCCAAAGGTCTCAGGAATCAGAACAGGGAGCACTGGCAGCAGCTAGATTTATAACGGGTTGTAGAAAAAGAACCATAGTTTTGGGACGGCCTGCCTCTTGAAATGAGGTCTTCTCCCTCCGTTGACATTTTAAAATCTTGTTTAAATACGTATTTGTTTTCTGCTGCTTTTGAGTGTAGGTTGTGGTTTGGTAGTGTTGTTTTTTTTACCTTTTTTACTTTGTACAGCACTTTGGGTCAACTTCTGTTGTTTTAAAATGTGCTTTAGAAATAACTTGACTTGACTGAAGTCCTCTCTTTTTGTTCTCCTCCTCCAGTTCCCACCTATCTTCCGTTCGTCATTGTGGTGGGTGCGTTCTTGTCCTTTGTTCTGCTGGGGATGATGGTGTCTCTCTGCTGCTGCCATTGCCTGAAGCCCAAGCCCACCGCTGGATCCCCGCCAGCCCAGAGCAGCCTGATGGACCCCGTCATCGGCCCCTCCCCCAGCAGCTCCACCCCCTCGCGCTCCTCCACCGCTGGGTCAGCCGGGCCCCACTTGTTTGTGGCCCCCCAGCCGCAGCCCTTCGCTCCAGCCCCTCCTCCGCTCCACCAGGGGGCACCGCAGTTCTACCAGCCGTTCTTAAACTACCCGCTTCCTCCGGACCACACCATGCTGATGGCGCCGGCCTTTCTCGACAACCGTTCTGTGTTCGGGCAGCCTTTCCCTCAGGCCCCCATGCACACAGAGGCCATCTACCCCACCGTCACCGTCTGACCTCACAGACTTTTTTCCCCTAACCTGTTAGCATGTTAGCATTCTCAGGCTTAGAACTGTTTTCCTCATTCCTAGAACTCTTTACAGTGGTGTTGAATGGAACCAGACGTCTCACACAAATGTAACCATTTTATTTTGCAATCGACCCCCCAGTGAAGCCCCACGTGTCTCTGAGTGTTTATATGGTGCTGATGATGGTAAACTAGTGGCAAACCTGAACTGAATCAGTTTTCTTTAGGGACTATTTTGTGGCACAACGCCCTGCATGTATCCCTCCACCACGACTGGGTTTAGTTTGAGGCCACAAACTTCTTTAAACTTTTAGAGCTTTTAGAGACAGACGTCTGGTTCCATTCACCACCACTGTGAACAATTCTGACTCCGAGCGTTTCACACTGAAACCCACTCTGAATGACTTTTAATGAACACATACAGAGGTTTAAGGAGATAATAGATGTGCAAAAATGATTAGTATTTAATAATATATAACAATAAGAAGGAGTGTATGGAAAAACATACTCTACCGTTTTGTTAAATATAGTATAATTGTAACAGACGACAATGAATGTCCCACCTTTAGCTTCATTATTAGCTCCTCATGATAAGCTAACAGCTCAAACTCATGCTAGACTGAAAAAAACGCTGAACTTGGCCACTTTTACAGCTAAAATTCTACATTACCCAACTATTTCACCTCTGACCCCAAATGTAGACGACAGGCCGAGTCATGTTTGATGTCTGATGTTTTAGTGCTGGAGCTACGAGACTAATGCATCTAACAAACATTATAAGTCTATTAGAATGGGGCTAACTTGCCTAAACCACATGGAGGTGTTCCGTAATCTCTAATAGACTCGCTTATGCGGTTTCTGATGCTGTACGACTCACTATTATATATAGACATGCACTAAAATACGTCAGCATTGCTAAAAACATCAGTGGCCGTTCTGAAGCCTGCCCCTACATTTAAAACTTTTTTTCACCCAAATGTTCCTCTCCTCCTACCCAAAGATGGTCCGAGAGAGTTATTTTTAAGAAGTAATGTTAGCATTTTTCTTCTATAAGCATTTCTGTTGGTCTTGCTTGGCTATGTTTGGTGAAATTGCTTCTCATAGGAGTGTCTTGTGTTTAAAGCATTTTTGTAAAATGATTTTTCTTATCACTGGTTGTGTGGAGTTTATTTAAAGAAGAAGAAAAAATAAAGCTTTTTTTTTTTTTTTTTTTTTAGATCTGCTTGTCTCTGTTGGTATTTTATGCCGCGCAAATCCAGCGGCCTTGTGTCCAGAGGTTCAGAGTGGGGTCAAGTAAAAAAATTGATTTATTTGGCCTAAGTGGAGTGGTAAGTGGGCGCGTCAGAGCATGTATTAGCAGGTTAAATGTAATCACCCGAGTATTTTTTTTAGAAGCTCTTAAAAATAGTGTTTTGAGTGGTTTTAACTGCGGCTCTTATGGTGATAATGAGGGCGGATCTCAAACGGCTTTGTACTCCCTAGGTAGTGCACTAGTTAGGTAGTAAAATAGTGACTTCTGCATCACAAATAGCATAGCACAAATAACAAGTATATGTTCAGTAGAAACAGATATGGGCTTCAGCCATTGCTTGTTCAGCGTTTAGTGCCCTGTTTAGGTGCAAAAGTCATAGTTTTGTGACTAACACTGCACTATATAGGGAGTAAGTTGAGATGCAGCCTGGAGAAGAAGATGAGAAATCAGCTTTTGTCTTACCAGGACCTTCTGCACTGTGTGGGAGAGTGGTTAAGAATGCATGTGTAAATTTTAATCTATCTGTGTGTGTGTGTGTGTGTGTGTGTGTGAAAACAGCAGGGGAACTGCAAGACAAAAGCCTCAAATCTCTTCACACCCCTGAGAGAGAAGGCCCAGGTGAGGGTGTGTGTGTGTGTGTGTGTGTGTGTGTAAAGGAGAGATTAGCGCCTCAGAAAGCTCAGCAGGTGGTTATAAATATGCGAAAGAGATCATTAAGCCTTTCCTGACGAGGCAGCTTAGTCCGGACTCAAACACTGTTCTAATGCAAAAGACCTGAAGCTCTCCACACAATACAGCCTGATCTCACACCTAAACCTGCTGTATATGTGTCACACACACACACACACAGCTAAGAGGTTGCGCTGTTACAGTACTTAATCCATTAAAGGGCCCAAATTAAGGTAAAACTTTGCTGAAATTTGAATTCACAGTGTTTGTGAGGTCACAAGAACATACAACTGGGTCTCAGTCCAGTGTGCTGTTAGAACGAGACACAGTTCAGGGCAGGCAGGACCATTTCCATCAGTCTTAACGGCACAGCGAGAGAAACCGCTGTTTAGTTGTAAGGGATAAAGAGAGGTCGGAAAGTGGCTGTGTGGAAATGAATTAGGACTGTTTTTGGTATAAAAGAAATACAAACGTCGTAAGTGAAACTTAAAATGCATGAAAACATCAGACACCAAACGTCAGAGACCAAACACATTGGCTGACTAGTTGCATTTAGGTAAAGTAGGAAATTGCGCATATTTAGTTTAGACAAACTATTGATTCATGTTATACTTTACTGGTCCATGTTACAATAAAAAAGTGATCATTTCACACATCTGTCTCTCATACAGAGGCCCAACACTCCCTTTAACTTTGCAGGACATTCATTTAAAATAATTTATTTGTGCATACCCCGACAGTCACTGATAACTTGTGATTAAAGACTGAAGCTGTTTTATGTCTATCTCTCTCTATTTCTCTCTCTCTCTCTCTCTCTCTCTCACACACACACACACACACACACAGTATTGTGTGAAAGTCTTAGGCGCAAACAAAAGGAACATTTAAATATTAAAAAATTGTTTAGATGAGCAGTGAGTGTTTTTTTCACATTAATATTACTAAATATACTAAATAGAATAAATGCACAATATTATACAGAAACCTGGTTTGACTCAGTCAGTCCTTCATTAAATTAAATCAGGAGCTGCTGATGGAGTTTCACAAATCCAAACAACGGCTGGAGGAACCGAGAAGGAATCTGGAACCGAACCTGTGTTCTCCTCACCAGCACACACAATATCAACTACTTTTTACAAACAAAACAAATCTTGGGGCAGCTGGTGGTCTAGTGGTTAGTGAGTTGCCCCTGTGACCAGAAAGTTGTGGGTTTGAACACCAGGACTGCTAGTGGCACCACTGAGGTACCCTTGAGCAAGGTACCGTTCCCACACACTGCTCCCCGGGTGCTGTGTTCCTGGCTGTCCCCTGCTTCACTTCGTGAATGGGTTAAATACAGAGAAAGAATTTCACACTGTGTGCTGTTGTTTGTTCACGTATGACAAATGGCGGCTTTCTTGCTTGTTTGCATTGATTCTAATGTTAACTTTGCTGGCAGAAAGACACTTTATCACACGCTGAGAAAAATGGCTTTAACAACTTGCATAGGGGCCTAAGACTTCTGCAAAGTACTGTCATTGTTGTCGGGACATTACATTACGTTCATTTGGCAGAGGCTTTTATCCAAAGCGACTTACAATATAAGTAAAGTGGCCCCTTATGGTCACGCGTGAACACACCACAGCACACAGTGTAAACAGTGTGAAATTCTTTCTCTGTATTTAACCCATTCACCAAGTGAAGCAGCGGGCAGCCAGGAACACAGTGCCTGGGGAGCAGTGTGTGTGGGATGGAACTTTGCTCAGGGGTACCTCAGTGATGACACTAGCAGTGCTGGGATTCGAACCCACAACCTTCTGATCACAGGGTCAGCCCGAACCACTAGGCCACCCAGCTGCCCTCTTGAGAAAACTTGAGGAAACACTCAAGTTTCAGGATAGTTCTAAGTGCTAAATCTTTATGTAAGAGTAGTGAAAGAAGATCAGGAGAGGAGATGCTCTCTGAATAGATGAGTCTTCAGGACAAAAACTTTACAGCAGAAGGAAAAGAATTTTTGAATGGAAATGAATGTAATTTTGGTTCATTCCTATTGGTCCAGCCATCAAGAAATTTGCACAGCGAGCATTTTTAAATGATTGAAAAAGAAGTAAAAATGTAGTCTTTTATGCAAAAGTGGAGATACAATGTTTTGTCCCAGCTGTAATGTATAGTCCTTAATGCCTGTGCCAGCAAACCTGCTCACTTACGGACGAGTAAAGTGTCCATTTGTCATACGTGAACACAGCACACAGTGTGAACAGCATGAAATTCTTTCTCTGCATTTAATCCATTCACCAAGTGAAGCAGGGGGCAGCCAGGAACACAGCGCCCGGGGAGCAGTGTGTGGGGACAGTATCTTACTCAAGGGTACCTCGGTGGTGCCACTAGCAGCCCTGGGATTCGAACCAATGACCTTCTGAGCACAGGGGCAACTCGCTAAGCACCAGGCCTCCAGCTGCCTAATGCCTAGTGCAGCGCTGATTAATGTGAGCTGGAGTCAAGATCTCCATGGGCCTTTTTTTTGTAGTTTAGAACTGTGAGCTATGGGTGTGTATCTTGAAAATGATTCTAGTCCACGGGGTCTTAACCCTGGTCCTGAAGCCCTCCTGCACATTTTAGGGTTCTCCTGCTCCGAACACACCCACAGAGCCAGGAAAGGCTAATTAATAAGCAAAGTGGCCCCTTATAGTTACGCATGAACACACCACAGCACAAAGTGTGAAATTCTTCCTCTGTATTTAACCCATTCACCAAGAACACCTCAGTGATGACACTAGCAGTGCTGGGATTTGAACCCACAACCTTCTGATTGCAGGGGCAACGCCCTAACCACCCAGTGAGCTAATGAGTTGGACAAGGTGTGTTGGGTGCAGGAAAGAGCAAAACTTGACCAAAGGTACCACTAAGAGCAGCAGCAAAAATCTACACAGCTACTTCTGTTTTGAAGTAACGCAGCACAGCCAGAAATGTATAACGTTTGTGTTTTTATGGTCAAGTTTTCAGTTTTCATGAGAAGAAAACATGGCTGGAGTGAATTTTCAAACATGATTCAGGAAATGATGGAGCTGATTGGCCATGAAGACGTCCCCTCCGGTGAGGTTTTCATGGCATGAATGAACGTGTGTCTCCTGGTTAACTGCGGTTAAAGGTGTGTGTGTGTGTGTGAGAATGATGCATAGTCCGACCATTACAGGTAAAATCATCACAATGAACATTTTTGTGAGAAATAACTCGCAGAGGTGATTTTGTTCTAGAACCTGCTCCAGAAGCAAGGATGTTCTAGAACTGGCTTCAGAACTGACTGTGTTTTGGAATCAGTCCTGGAATTGGTCATACTCTAGAACTGCCTCTGGCTCTAAAAGAAAAATCCTCTGGGATCAGTAAAGTTTTCTCATTCTGATTCTGTAACGGACTGTATTCTAGAATCAGTTATGGAACAGAGTGCCATCTACAAGTGCACCTGGCTCTAGAACAACTTGCTCTGGAAGCAAGAATGTTCTAGAACTGGCTTCAGAATTGACTGTATTGGAATCAGCCCTGGAACTGACCATGCTCTAGAACTGCCTCTGGCACCAAGTGTGCTCTAGCACTGGCTCTGGAACACTGATTTTCATTTACCATGAAAAACTTTTCTAAGAAATTAGTCCTTCATTCAGTTGATGCAGGGACTCATAATAACTTCTCGGCCCTACGTCTATTATAGACCACATGACAGAGACAGACATTACACACAGAGAGAGGAGTGACAGTAATACAAAAATAAAACAATGATACAAAATCGAACATATCTTAAAAACATGATCCGTACATTTAATAACAAATAACATTAAGAAATCAAAAAGACGAAAAATGAGAGCACAGAGACTGAAAGCCAAACAGGCTCTTCAGTACACTGAGAATGGATGTGTGTGTGTGTGTGTGTGTGTGTGTGTTACTCGTCGGGTTTTCTCTTGGGTTTTTTGGGGTTGCGGGAGCGGCTCTTGGCTTTGCAGAGAGGACAGATCGGGGCGTTACGGTGGATCTGCTGATGGCAGGACAGACACGCCTGGACACAAACAAACAAAAACAAAATCAGCCAGGGTAAAAAACAAATAATCAAGAAGAGAACATCACAAGTCTTTTAAATCTGAATTTATGCAGAGCGTGGAGTTTACACATCAGTATGGGAAAGTCTGAACACTCCCTGGACAAATGACAAGCTGGGCTGATTTTCTGAGTGTAAATAACACACATCCTCTACAGAGAACACACTTACATATGACATTTGTCTGCTAATGCCCAGTTATGCTCAATTTCTATGTTTTGCTGAGTTTAACACATCAGAAAAAGGTACAAAACATGCCCGAACGTTAAATGTTAAATTCAGCAAATAAAGAGTCATTGTGTATTAAAGGGTGTTGTGCAGAAGTGGGTTCTCTGTGGACGACGGGTACTGAGTAGGTGTTCATTGGCCTTTCAACCATAAAAACAGGACACAGTGAAAGGAAACAATGTTCCTCCTCGAACAGGGTGCAACACATAGAACAGAAACAGAAACAGCACAAAAAAACAAAAACAGAAACACCACAAGGAACAAATACAAACACCACAAGACGATACAAATGCAGGCAGGACAGGACTAAAGAGAGAGCACAAAAAAAGAGAATAGAAGCAGTAAGAGTGTATAGTTATGGATACAGATCTATGTACGAGTGTGTGTGTGTACCTTCATTGGCGGTGGCTGTTGTCTGAAAGTGGCCGGCTGTCGGGAGTCCTGCTTTCTTGCTGCCTGAAGCTGCTGGGCTGCGGCGGCTGCTGCTGCTAAGGATTCTGGGATTGGAGGTTCCTGAGGTTCAGTCTGCCATTCAGCCTTCTGCTTCTCAAAGTAACTGCAAAGAGACAGAGCCAACTTTGATTTAGTAATACATACATATATTATACAGATATATAATATATATGTCCCATATACAGTGGTACCCCGCATAACGAACGCAATCCGTTCCAGCGGCGCGTTCGTTATGCGGGGAGTTCCGTTGTGCAAAACACAGTTTCCCGTAGACTTCTATGGGAAATCGTGTAATCCGTTCCAGGTTGCCGCGAAAAATAGGAAAAATTACTAAAAAATGAAGACACAGCACTGTTAATGGGGGGAAAAACTAGTAAAACATTCAAAAAGCAGGGAATGATGTTAGGTTTTTTTCTTGGGGTTCACACTTCACAGAAAGTTTTACTCGCAGTTTTACTCGCGGAAAAGTCGTCCTGCAACGAGAAGACCTTCAATTTTAACCACCAGTAAACACACAGACACCAAAACCACATCAAAACAGGAAAAAAAATGACACTAATGGGGAGAAACAACACAAAATGATGCTTTGTCTTCATCTAAGATACATCTGGCCGGATTCAGTCATTTTTTTTAATGTAAAACTCGATTTTCACGTGCGACGTGCGGTTTGTTGTGTGAAAAGCGTTCGTTCTGCGAGTCAGGTGCGCGGTTGCGGCGGCGTTCGTTATGAGGAACGTTCGTTCTGTGAGACACATTTTGTCCTGACAGTATACGAAAACACACACATAGAATGTGTTACTGACTCAAGAGAGAGTCTCTCCTCCCCTTGGCTGAGGTCTGGCAGTCTCTGGAGACCGAGGGTCACCCTGAGGGCGTCCACGTGCTCCTTCAACGGCTTATACTCGTCGTGCAGCCTCCGCGTGGTCTCCAGCAGCTTACTCAGATCACTCTCTGACTGCTTTATAGTGTTCTCCATCTGACACACACACACACACACACACACACACACACACACACACACACACACACACACACACACACACACACACACACAGTGAAAGTTAATCCTTGCCACAGACTTTTAATTGTTCATCAGGAACAGACCAGATGTAGTAAGACTGATGTGCGGCATGCCAGTGTGGGACCTCCTGTGTGTGTGTGTGTAGGTCTGTGATGCTCCAAAAAGTTTTAAATCTAAGCTAAAAATATATCTTTTAAGTCAGATATATCGGTACATCTTTACTGTAGGACAGTGTTCATAATCTTTCATGACATCTACATAAGCCTTTTATGGCAGTTGAGGCTGTAAAGAGGCCCTTTATAGTCACACATGAACACACCACTGCACACAGTGTGAACAGCTGGTAGCCTAGTGTTTAGGGCGTTCGCCCTGCAATCAGGAAGTCGTGGGTTTGATTCCCAAGACCGCTAGAGGCACCTCTGAGGTTCCCTTGAGCAAGATACTGTCTCCACACACTGCTCCTCGGGCGCCGTGTTCCTGGCTGCCCGCTGCTTCACTTGGTGAATGGGTTAAATACAGAGGAAGAATTTCACACTGTGT
>JBBPCZ010015752.1:0-14752 GCA_037974445.1 Brycinus macrolepidotus
ATATTCATACATATATACCTTTATTAGTCTCACAAGTGGGCAAGTTGCATTGCTCTGGCAGTATAATATAAAAAGTACACTATACAAATACAGAAATATAAATATAGATATTTATATAGATAAATATATTTGTGTGTATGTAAATGTATGTGTATATATAAACCTATATAAGTATGTGTATATGTACATAGAGAATATATATATATATATATATATATATATATATGTATGTATGAACACTGTATATATATATATATATATACAGGAACGCATTGGAGTGTCCTCAGTCGTGTGGTAGCAGCAGGCATTGACAAACAATAATAATGCACCAAGAATAATAATGCCCCAAACTACATTAAGCGATAAAGGCAGGTAGATGGAGCATTATTTTATTTATATACACAGCAACCTTATATCTGTCACTGCAATTCAGAAGTGTACAGTTAAACTGCAGGCATTTCTTGTGCCAGGTGATCTGTATATGCTATGTCAGGGGGGCCCAACTCTGGTCCTGGAGGGTCGGCGTCCAGTACAGTTATCGATTTCCTTGCTGAAACACCTGGATCAACTCACCTGTTAATAGCCAGGTTTGGTGGGGGTGTTTGAGGAGAACAACTATAATTAATATTTATCTGTTGTCACTTGAAGTAATTTCTATCAGCATTTCCCTGACAGCTTTTTAAATACTGCATTTTAGCTTCTCTTGCAGAAATATTTTCTCTCTCTTTAAAAAAGATGATCCAGTTCATTCCAGGATTCAGCTACCAGCTGTGTGTTCCATGGATATACACAGGGATGAGGAAATAGACCCCCTTTGTCACCAGTGCCATTTACACTTTAAACAAACCCCAAAGGTAAATGCTCAGAAAATTTGATTAGTTTCCTATATCCTGGCACCTAGAGCTCAGTGAGAGACTAGCAAGGTAGACAATAAGAAAAGAGATTATGATGGATAAGATAGGAATTTGATGAGCTCAGAGTCTGAATTTGGCCTAGGCCTGCATAGGCCCTGATATAACATTTATCCAGTGCAGCCCCCCCAACACACACACACACACAAACACAAACATACACACCCAGACACACAGCGCATTTTTACTCAATTTCTTCCACATCAAAAAAAAAAACCCCAGAGAAATACAGTACAATACATTCAAATCAAACACGCTCTAATTAAAAACTTCAATGATAATTAAAATTATGCAATTATATTCTTAAACGCAGGTGGATGCAAAAGCGTCCCATGTTGTCATGTTCCAGTGAGTTCAATATTTTTATTTTATTAATTATGTGTTCAAACTTTAAAGTGCCTATACCCTACATTTTTTCAGCATTTTTTGTTTTCCTATGTCTGCTTATATAAGGTTTGTATGTTTTTTTAAAACCAAAAAAGTCCTAATCCATTCTTACACAATTCCTATCCTCTCTTTACCCCATATTGAACATGTTACTGGGCCTTAAAGACTGATATATGTAAATAAGTGCTCTTGTTTACCTAGACTTTATTGTGCCTTATTCAAAAAGCAGTCTGGGCTGAAACACCCCTTGTCATTTCAGGGTAAATGGGCGGGGCTAATCTGCTATAGGCTGAAAAGGCGTGTGTGTAAATGCGCTGATTTTTGTGACATAACAGATACAGTGAATTCAACACAGGCTGTTTTTGCACACTAGTTCCTATATATGGATCTTATTGACTGGGGCACGAATGGTACCTTTTAAAATTTTTGTACTGTTCACTTACCATGTTAAACTCTTCTGTCTTAGGAAGGTAGCGTTTCCACGATATGGGCTCTTTAAAATGAATGCAAGTCTTAATTTCTTAATTCTTGTTCTCAGAAAAGTGCAGATTAAGGGGCTTTTTACACGGTAAGTGACAGAACACTGTATGAAAGGTCAATCCTCTCTTAATATGGAAGGTCATATCAAAGGTGATGTGAAAGGTCGAACTCCACCCAGTTTTTTGTATAGAAAATTGCATTTTAATAAACCGCAATAGTTGAAAACAGGAATAAAATCAGTATCAAAAGCAGAGAGCCATTAAGTTAAATACGAGGTACTGCTCTTTTTGTCCTGGACACCAGTGATCCTCATATTGAGACAGGAGGAGGCTGTTCACATCACTGAATGTGTTTAATAGAGGCTCTAGAATGAAAATGTGTGGTGTGCATTACTGTGGTATGATTATATTAATACAGGGTTATATTACAGCAAGGTGCTCCTTGCTGAGCGCTTTCATTAAAGCGTTTAAAAAACTGCAGTTGCGCTTCATGTCCTGCAAGTCTCATAGTAACATCACTACCGAAGTCAGTAATTTGTTTCTCATTGTGAAGAATATTTTCAATTTAATTTGTAACTATATCTATGATTATATCTCATAACAATTTATTGCTTAAAACATACAAATAGTTTTAAATTATTTATTTAGTAGTATTTATGGCAATGCATGCCACATTATACATATCATAATTTGAATAATTAATTCAATTTCAAGGAATAAACAGAACAATAATAAAAGATGACAGCTGTTATACTATTGTCATGTATTTAATATTTTTTTGTAACAAAGTGTAATATATATGACTTCTCTGTTTAAACCAGCTCTTAACTCCTAAGGCCACAGAAGGGGCATAATACCGTTGTATAAACACCTTAAGGTTTTCCCTTGAATATAAACCTTAAGGAAAGGTTTTACCGTATCTGGTAAAGTAGCTGCTTAAAAAAACATCAAACGTTCCTCTTAGCTTAGTGACTGTCGTGACAGTGTCTGGTGGTTTGCTGTATCATATCCACTAGTGTTTATTGTTTATTGTCTATTTTCTTTTTTAAAAAAAACTCTGTTGTCTTATTTTGTTCTTTTGTTGCACTGAGCATGCTATTGACAAAAGGATTTCCCTCGGGATAAATAAAGCTCTTTCTTATCTTAGCTTTTTATCTTATAGTTCTATCATTACCCGAACTTATTACCAGCTAAACACCAAAAACAACAGACTCTCCCTAAAATCAGTTGCGGGAAACCAGTAATCCCCTGATGAAATAAGTGAACTGTTTGGTTTAGCTGGCAGCGAAGATTTTCTTCCACTGGATGGACAGCCCTGCAGTGAGAAGAATGAAAAAAAACATCTCCTACAATTAACTGGAAGCTGGAAATAGTTGATGAACCAGTTTTTGAATAAAGCCAACACTAAATGTTAAAAAAAGACAACTAAGAAATTGCATGTTTTAAAAAGATCCCCATTATTGAAACTAGATTGTTCTTGTATTGTTTTTTTTGTTTTTTTTTTAATAAAAGAGGTTCTAGTACATAAACAGTGCAAACATTTCTAAATATACCACTGGGCTCCTCATGTGGCATGATTAAGCACTGGCCCATTTTACAGTACAGTAGGTAAGTCCTGCCTCTTACACACGCACCGAACAGCCAGAACACACCCTGAACCCTGCATAGAGTGGTTCCATGAATGTGGTGTGGAATGTGTGTAAGGGGGTCAGTGTATGTGAGTGAGGGTCGATGCTGTAGAAGGACAGAGTTTCAGCCTGCCAGTCCAGATACACTCCCACTCTTCCAGACTTGGCTTGGTGGGGATGCTCTGCAGTTTTCCTATCACTGTGATAAACAGAGTACCTGTTATTGTAGTGATGCAGCCTCCAGGACTGATTATTGCGTCCGAACCGGCTCTCAGGTCCGTCTCCTTTCCTGCTGATCCCCCTGTATGACACGGCTATATCAACCCCCCTTCCATCCCACTCAACCTCCCAGTAACAGCGTCCAGTCAGACTCTCGGCACTCAGAACCTGTGTCCAGCCTTCAAACCTGTCTGGATGATCTGGATACGGCAGCTTTTCTCCCACACGTTCCACAGTCTTGTTTCCCTCAGATAGAGAGAGGAGTGTGTGTGCTGTGTTTGGGTCCAATGTCAGATCACAGGCATCTGAAAACACACACACACACACACAGATTAGGGGAAACCACACACACTGTGTGTGTGTGTGTGTGTGTGTCTTACATTTCTTTAGGCCTGGTTTTATTCTGATCTTCCCTCCATGCTCCATCCTAAGGAACATGCACACACACACAGATATAAGTCAATAATGTCTTAAACAAGTACATAGGTCAATTATAATGACTTCATTAATACACAATTACAACAAAAAACACCTATAATAAAACATTAAAAACACTTTATAGAGCAACGTCAACAACAAAAAACAATAACCACAAAAATGACTGTTTTGTGTGTGTGTGTGTGTCTGTGTGTGTGTGTGTGTGTGTGTGTGTGTGTGTGTGTGTGACTCACTGTAGTTTCTCCAGTGCACAGTGTGAATCCTGCAGTAGATGTGACAGCAGCTTCACTCCACATTCTCCTGGGTAATTGTAGGTCAGATCCAGTTCTCTCAGGTGGGAGGGGTTTGATTTCAGAGCTGAAGCCAGAGAAGAACAGCCTTCCTCTGTAACCATACACCCAGACAATCTGCAGAGAGGAAGGAAACAGAGGGACAGGTAAATTAATACAGGGCAAAAACTAGCTGCAGTACAAAAACAACAAAAAACATATTCTGTCAGATAAACATCAACACTGATATCAAATAGCTTCATGTACTTCATAAAAAAGCAGAGCTGGAACACTGTAATCACTGTACAAGCAGAATCAGCAATCTCAATTCACACTAAAAGATGTCTATCATAGCCAATAAAGGTATATGGATCAATGTAATAGCTGATTGATCTTATTACAATGAATCAGTTCATTGATCACATTTTGTTCATTTTGACCCTGTGGCGGACGCTGGACTTAGCCTCTCTGAAGACATACTGAAGAAAATCTGTCTCCTTAGATCAACCTGATCCAAACTGATCAGGAGTATTTACCTGTTTTAGATTTTGTCTCTTTAATAGCCCCCAGAATAATCGCGCTCCATCGAAAATGTACTATTCCAAAATGTACATTTGTTTTTTTCTGTTCATTAAAATTTGATATTGGCTTGTCAGTTAAATCATGTAAAAACTACTTATCTCTAAATGTCAAAACTTAACATCTATTGTTTGATATCCTGTTTACAGATTTACAGTTGACCTGATTATCTCCAGTTTACAGTGTGAACTCTTCAGTCCAGCAGAGAGCAGCTCCACTCCTGAATCCTGCAGATCATTGTTACTGAGCTCCAGCTCTTTCAGGGAAGAGTCTGATGACTGTAGAGCTGTTCCCAGATGTTCACAAGCTTTCCGCCCAAGATAACAGTTAGCTAGGCTGCAAAAGGCAGAGAATGTACTCAAGTAATGAATTCAAATGGATTAAAAGATGAATTTTATCATATTATTTAGTTGACAAATACACAAATTTACTTTTTGTGTTTTTGTTACTTGTACTAATAGCGCTATCTCAACATTTTTCTCTGTAGACTGAATTCACACAAAGTTCACCTGAGTATCTCCAATCTACAATGTGAACTCTTCAGTCCAGCAGAGAGCAACTCCACTCCTGAATCCTGCAGATCATTGTTACTGACATCCAGCTCTTTCAGGGAGGTGTTTACTAATTGTAGAGCTGATTCCAGACTTTCACAAGTTTTATAACCAATATTACACTTGTTTAGTCTGCAAAGAAAGATAAATTACAACACATCTTGCAATACACTCCAAGAAGGCTATCTGAATGAAATAAAAGAAATTCAAAAAATAATTGTTTCTGTGTTTCATGATTAGACTGAGAGATGCAGTACTGCTTTTAAACCTAAATAACACAGTTTATTGTGATGCATCAGCATTTTTTTCATTAAAGACCAAATGCACACAAAGTTCACCTGAGAATCTCCAGTCTACAGTGTGAACTCTTCAGACCAGCAGAGAGCAGATGAACTCCTGAATCCTGCAGATTATTGTTACTGAGGTCCAGTTCCTTCAGGGAAGAGTCTGATGACTGTAGAGCTGACCCCAGATATTCACAAGCTCTTCCCCCAAGATTACAGATAGCTAGGCTGCAAAAGGGATAGTAATTACAACAGTTATTGCAATGTTCTGAAATAATGATTTCAAATGGATTAAAAGTATATTATTTAGTTGACAAATATACAAATTTACTTTTGGTGTTTTCATGTTACTTGGATGGTTAGACTAACAGTGCTGTCTCAACATTTTTCACAAAAGACTGAACTGACATAAATTTCACCTGAGTATCTCCAGTCTACAGTGTGGACTTTTCAGTCCAACAGAAAGGAGCTCCACTCCTGAATCCTGCAGGTCATTGTTACTGAGGTCCAGCTTTCTTAAGGACGAGTCTGTTGATTGGAGAGCTGAGGACAGACATTCACAGGCTTTCTCCCCAACATTACAGATAGCTAGTCTGCAAAGGAGGAATTTTACCACAGATCAAAGCACTCAAAGGTGAACTTCTGAATGAAATAAGAAAAACTGGAAGAGAACAACACACACCAACTTCAATTATGTATTTTATTTGACTGGGAAGGTTATAGTAAGAAAAACAGTGGAATTGTTGAACCAGTTAAATAATTTATGTTAACATAATTTTTAAAAAAGCAATTAAATAATTTGTGTATCTTCAGTATAGTTTGTGTTTTCCAATCAGGAATGAATTCACAAAGTTTACCTGAGTGTCTCCAACCTACAGTGTGAACTCGTCAGACCAGCAAAGAGCACCTCCACTTCTGAATCCTGCAGATCACTGTTACTAAGGTCCAGCTCTTTCAGGAAGAGATTTGCTGATTGTAGAGCAGAGCAAAGAGTTTCACAGGAGCCCAACGTGAGATTACAGCCAGTTAATCTGCAAGGCAATAGTAAACATAGTATATGCAGAATAGTTAAAACAGTATATATGCAATCTAGTGTGAAAAGAATACTAATTATGTTTGATTTCAGGTTTCCATTCTGCCCAGTGCATGATGTTCCTCTAAACAATAAACATAAATACAGTTTTACTATACAACACATGTATGACTCACTACATAATGTCAATAATTCACAATACTGAAAGTGTGAAGACAGGTAAAATTTGTACATTACAAAAGTATACAATTGAGGATCAAATCTGCAAAAAATCCATCTCCTCTTTACCCTTCTCTAATTTACCTATTTTGTCCTGTTTTGATTATTTCATTGCCAGCTTTAAGAATATGTTTGTGCCATCCTTTTGTTCTTATCCATGGTTTATCCTGAGCCCCAGGCCACAAGCAGGTATCTTAAGTGACCATAGAGGAGAACCACATTACTGCTGTGAGCTGCTGTTGAGTTTTTAAGCCGAAAAAGAAATCTATATCAGCATGAACCATCTGCTTTTTATTGAAATTAAATGATTTTAATTCTTTAGTTCATAATATGTCCAGGAGAAACTATAATGTTTTCATATCTTGATTTAGAAGTTGCAACTGTATCCTCTTTCTCAAATACAGCTTTAATGAGTCACTTAGACAGTAAAGCAGTAACAAATTGGAATTATTGTTTTATTTATCACCATAAGTGTTTCATTTTAGCTTTAATTCATTTGTTTTGCTAATTTATTTTAGAGTTATTTATAGTTATTTAGATCATTTTGCTTGCTTGTCATTCCCAGTCTGGAGGACCACCATGGAAGCAGCAGCAGCAGGGCTGGCGTTTTTCTCCACATTCGCTGTCAGAACTCATTGAGCAAACAGGTGTGGCTTGAAAAAAAGTTTCTGAATACTAAATACATAACTGAACACGTATTCAAGTTATTTGGGCCAGATCCATAACATAACAAAATATATGTTACATTATTATTATTATTACATGCAGATATAACACTCACAGAGCTTTTCTGCAGACGCTCACAGCTGGGATCAGTCTCCTATAACCCTCCTCTGATGTGCTGTATTTCTTCAGATCCAGCTCATCAAGCACCTCCCCTGACATCAGAAGCATGCAGGCTAATGCTGAACACTGTCCAGGAGAGAGCTTCTCCTCTGAGTTTTTCTCTGACTTTAGATACTCCTGAAGCTCTCTGGACAGAGACTGATCTTTCACTTCAGACAGACAGAGGAACAGATTGATAGACCTGTCAGTAGAAAGTGATCTGTTAAGTTCTCTATTGTCTTCTTTTATGAATGTCTTGATGTATTCTCTGGTTTTCTCTGAGCTGTGCTTTGTGTGTGTCAGCAGACCCTGTAGGAGTCTCTGATTGGACTCTAGTGAGATGCCCAGCAGGAAACGGAGGAAAAGGTCCAGGTGTCCATTCTGACTCTCAGCTTTATCAACTGCTCTCTTCAGCAGCTCATCCAGTGAAAGATCCTCACGCCATTCTCTGTTCTGTGGTTTAAAACACTGTAGATCTTCCATGTTCTTACTCTCGTAGCAGTGAAACACATGGACAGCAGCCAGGAATTCCTGAAAGCTTAGATGAACAAAACAGTAGACCGTCCTCTGATAGAGCACACATTCCTCCCTAAAGATCTCAGTGAAGATCCCAGAATACGCAGAGGCCTCAGTTACATCAATGCCGCTCTCTCTCAGGTCCTCTTCATAGAATATCACATTGCCCTTCATCAGCTGTCTGAAAGCCAGATCAGCCAGTTTCAGAATCACAGCTCTGTTGGATTCCAGCAGTTTCTTTGGATCTCTCTCATCTTCCTTCTCAAACTTCTCATTCTTTATGTTTGTCTGAGTGAGCAGGAAGTGTGAGTACATTTCAGTCAGAGTTTTGGGGATTTCTGCATTATGTTGCTCTGAGATTCTCTGAAGCACAGTGGCTGAGATCCAGCAGAATATGGGAATGTGGCACATGATGTGGAGGCTTCTTGCTTTCTTAATGTGCGAGATGATTCTTGTGGCTTGGTTTTCATCACTGATTCTTTTCCTGAAGTAGTCCTCCTTCTGTGGGTCGCTGAATCCCTGAATTTCAGTCACACGGTCGATGTACTGAGGAGGGATCTGATTGGTGGCTGCTGGTCGGGAGGTTATCCAGATGAGGGCAGATGGTAGCAGCTCTCCTTTGATGAGGTTTGTCTTCAACACACCCACTGATGATGTCATGCTTATGTCAGACACTTTCGCACATTTTTCAAAGTTCAGAGGAATTCTGCTTTCATCCAGACCATCAAAAATGAACACAGTTTTGACCTCATCATATATATTTGGATCCAGATCTTTGAGCTCAGGATGGAAGTCACACAGAAGTCCATGAAGACTGTACTGATCATCTTTAATCAAGTTCAGCTCTCGAAACGGAAGGACAAACATGAAATCTACATTCTGGTTGGCTTTTCCTTCAGCCCAGTCCAGAATGAACTTCTGCACAGAGACGGTTTTTCCAATGCCAGCGACACCTTTAGTCAGGACTGTTCTGAGTTCTGACACTTTTGTTCCTTTGTCCCCTTTTCTCCTTTCATTATTTTCTTTGTCTTTCTTTTTCTCTTTCTTGGTTTCTCGCTCAGGACCCTGAAGAGGTTTAAGGATATCTAAGCAGTTGATTGGAGTGTCCTGTAAGAGTTTCCTTGGTGTTTTCTCCATCTGTAAAACCTCATGTTCTTCATTCACTTCTTCACTCTCTCCCTTTATGATGTACAGCTGTGTGTAAACCCTGTTCAGGAGCCTTTTATTCTTTTCTGTTTTGTTTTCCTCAAATAAGCTCTTGTACTTTTTCTTCATGCTGGTTTTGTGTCTCTTTATGACTTTTTCCAGGACATCTTCCACCGGATAGTGAGGATCCTGCTGCAGAGATCTAGGTCCCTCCGTCAGAGTGCTTACCTGCAGGGTGGTTTCTGTGAAGTTCTGCCTGATGGGAGAGAAATACAATAACACAAATATCAGTAACACAAAAGACCATAATTTAGTCATCCCAAGTTTACCCACTGGCTAGAACTCCCCCTATCACACAATACCACCAATACTGAATGGATGAAGAAGCTAGCATATGCTGCCCCTGAGTTACGTGGACATAGCCTCGGTATCTTTTCAAACTGCTAACATGGCATCACTGAATGGCGTAATGCTATTGGAGGAGAACTCCAATATTGCTACATCAGCTCTACCCACCCAGAGAGAGAAACGACAGTTATGCTGAGTGATAGGGAGAGAGGGAGGACCACCCTTCCCACCCAGAGAGAGAGAGAGAGAGAGAGGACAGTTATGCTAAGTGATTGGGGAGAGGGAGGACCACTCTAACCACCCAGAGAGAGTGAAGCCAATTGTGCTCTCTTGAACTCCCGGCCACAGGCGGCTGCAGCATCACCATTGATCTCACAATCTCCCGATGATAGGACTAACACTTGTGGGACAGTTGCGAGACACTTGGGAGCCCTGGGATTTCTCTTCTCCTTGAAGCAACTGGGAGAAAACTGGGGGAGTTTTCAGTTGGAAAAAAACAAAAAGGTAAACAGTGACATCTTGAAGTTAGTTCCTACATCCCACAGTGTGTCCTAAATTTTGTATTAAACTAAAAGATGATTACTTACTCTGGGTCAGAGGATACAACTCTACTACTGAGATGAAGTGGTTGATCAATGGACTGGTCACTCCTTGTAGACACACAGATGTGTACTCCTCCTCCACTGCTGAGAGGAATAGGTTGCTGAAAGGACTGCTTACTCCTTGTAGACACAAGGCTGGGTTCTTGTCCTTCACTGCTGATGTGAAGAAGTTTCTCAATGGACTGGTCCCTCCTTGTAGACACACGGCTGGGTTCTCCTCCTCCACTGCTGAGATGAATAGGTTGCTCAACAGAATTGTCACTCCTCAGAAACACACGGCTGGGTTCTCCTCCTCCACTGCTGAGAAGAACAGGCTGCTCAACAGAATTGTCACTCCTCAGAAACACACAGTTGGGTTCTTCTCCTCCACTGCTGAGATGAATAGGTTGCTCCGCGAACTGCTTACGCATCGTAGACACATAGCTGAGTTCTCCTCCTCCACTGCCGAGATGAAGAGGTTGCTCAACTGACTCGTCACTCATCGGAAACACACAGCTGGGTTCTCCTCCTCTACTGCTGAGATGAAGAGGTTGCTCCACAGACTGCTTACTCCTCATTACTCCTCTTCCACTGCTGAGAAGAATAGGTTGCTCAACGGACTGGTCACTCTTCAGAAACACACGGCTGGGTTCTCCTCCTCCACTGCTGAGGTGAAGAGGTTTCTCAACAGACTGGTCATTCCTTATAGACACACGGCTGGGTTCTGTTGATCCACTGCTGAGATGAAGAGGTTGCTTGATGGCCTGGTCACACCTCGTGGACACATGGCTGGGTTCTCTTCCTCCACTGCTGACACCATAGGGTGTTGTGCGGGACCGGTCACTCTTCACATACACACTCCCACGTTCTTGAGATCCTGCATATCTCAGCCTGCAAGCAGTAATTCCTTTCTTTTAGTCTGAGTATAAGTGACAACATTTTCTCAATATGCTGATGGAAAAAGTTACTCACTTTGGGTCAGAGGTTCCCCCTCCACTGCTGGACTGCCCCATTTTAGAGACTTTACTCTTCACACACACAGCTGGATTGCCCCCTGTGAACACTTCAACCATACAAAATACACATGCAGGCTAATAAGGTTGTTGTCAGTGCAATGTGAAAAACTTAAGAGAGTGAAGAACCCACAGGATCTAACAGACTGGACTTGAACATCAGTCATCAGCCCGGATGTCATAAAATCACCTTTATCAACATCTTTGATCAGTAAACAGCAGTGCAGACAGAAACAATTTAGTAAGAAGAATAAACAAAAGACATTAAAAGTGAGTGAGGTCATGGGAGGAGGAGTGATCATGTGATCCACCCCGTACATTTTGCACTGCTTTTATACTTCCATGCTGTTTACAGTCCCTGCATGAGGATTTCAGACTGTAACACTAAACCACAGGTGGGCGATACAGCAAAAAAAACTGACGCCTCAGGACATTTTCGGCAAACTAATCATGCTTCATGGGATTTAGTGTTTCTGAGGTCTGATATATTAGGACAAAGAAAAAACAGCGTTTGTCGACCATAAGCATGAACGCAATGGTTTTCATTCACCACACTGCACCAAATCACAGTAAACAAGACTTTTTAACCTCTCCATGTAGTGAAACATGCAAGTGGCCAGGGTGCTTTATAGAGCCCATAACCTACATTTTTCTTAGATTTAATTTTTTCTTTTACTATTTCCTTATTATGTCAGTTGTGTGGATTTAAGTATCAAAAACAGTAATAATTCATTTTCCAACCTCTCTTTATCCCTTTAAATGGGCCATTTCTGTTACTGTGCCTTTAGGACTGATATATGCGTCTTAAAGTGCAATAACTGTTGTGCAGTATTCACACACTTTACTCTACTGTATTTATCCCTGTTACCACCGTGTACATATGCTTAATCAACATCTTACTTGCACCTTAACTCACCGCTTACTTTATATTGTAAATATTCTAGACTTATATGTTATTTAATATTACTTATATTCTTATTTATCTTTGTTAGACCTAGTTTTAAATATGCTACTACTTGGTGTTTTTTTTTTTTTTTAATGTGCATCTGCTGGTTTGCTTCAAATGTTATCTTGCTGTACTTGTATAGTGACAATAAAGGCATCTAATATAATCTAATCTAATCTGCAAATCATCCCAATTTGGCCTTCCAGCATTGTGTCTCCTCCTAAAGGTATAACTTCAGTGTGAATGAGTGGGACCAATCTGTTGGCTGAATAGGAGTATATATTTAAACGTATTTTGTGACATCACAAAAACAGTAAGTCGTGGACTGCTGAGTGAACAGTACATTTTGAATCTTTGACAGTGCATTAAACTCTTTAATTTCAGAAGAGAGAGAGGATAATTTGGTTTTCCATTGTAGGAGTCCTTTAAGAACTGACCACATCAAATATAAATATTTTCCCCACTCTGCATCTTCACACACTAGTGCAAAGATGTTTCAGTGTGAAAAGCTGCTTTGTACTGATGGTCAGAATCGCTCACAGAAAAAAGCTTGGGACTCTGAAAAGAAATCACTGAGGAAATGAAAGAGCTCTTACCTTCTCTGAGGCCTGTCTAGAAGTCTTCAGGTTTTCTGTATTTCTGTGGAAGAAAACAGCACTTCAGACTTACACATACAGACACACACACACTTATATCCATACTCTGTTCTGCTTTTTAGAGCAGAACAGAGTAGAATGCCCTGTTACACCTCACCTACCCACCCCTACAAATATACACAATGGCTCCACAGTTTTTCTTTACAGGAAAATCAAGCTGAAACACATTTCTGGCAGCTGCATTATGTTAACCCTTTAATACATCTTCCCTTCTCCCACCACGAGTTCTTTGTGATGATGTCTCATTTAAATCACTGCATAAAGAACACAGTCAAACAAAGCTGAAAATTAATACAACTATTTATTTTGTGTCACAAAGTAAACACATTATTAACAAAATAATCCAGTGGCCTTTTATTGCACTCACTCCATTTGCCTGTTTCATCCTGTAAAACCTGGACCGGCCTGAACTTGTTCAGGCCCCACTGTCTCATGCTGTTTTGCTGGAAGCCAAAAAGCAAAAAACACCAAAAGCAAAAGACAACCTAAGTCAGAGTCTAATGTCTCTATGTGTGTCTGGAATTATTTTGATTAAAAGAGATGAAAAGGAGCAAATACAGGAAAGATCATTTACACAGGAGGACAGAGACAGCACACGGTGAAGGCAGAAGAAGTCCCAACAGCTCTTCAGAAACCCAGTAACTGTGCCAGAACAAACCATGAATAAATTTGGTCCTTACCAGTGAATGAGAATGGGAACAACTTCCCCAGGAGTGAACATCAGATAAAATACACTTACAGAATCAATGACCAGGTGTGTTTGAGGAGGGGCCTACCAGGCTGTGCCAGCAGCAGGAATGCGTGCAGTCGTTTTGCTCAGTAACAAAGGCTGTCAAGCTACTGTCATGGTTTCATCTTTTTAAGCGTAGCCAGGCATAACTTTGGTTGGTGCAACAGTCAAGTCAAGTAGGTTTATTGTCATTTCAACTGTACACACACAGTACACAGTGAAACGAAACAACATGCCCCCAGGACCATGGTGCAAAACAAGAACAGAAACAGAAACACCACAAAACCACGAGTGCAGACAGGACAAAAGAGAGCGCAAGAAAAACACAACAAAACAACCGGACAAGACAACATTTAGTGCAGTGGACAATGGCTACAGTACTAGTCTGAATGAATACAGTATTATTACAGGTACTGTATTCTAGCAGCACAGAGTTGCATGTGCTACGACTGATCACAGTTCAGACCATCTTAGTTCCGGCCTGATAGTAAAACAAGGTCCTGGGTGTTCACTGAGAGAGAGAGAGAGAGAGAGAGAGAGAGAGAGAGAGAGTGTGTGTATGTCTGTGTGTGAAATGGCATGTCATGTAAGATTTGGTTTATTACATATTGACTAGATTTTTATTAAGTAATTAATACCATGTGTATTTGTACCTCAGACACTGTGTTGCAAGGACAATGTATTAAAATTCTCTCTGTTGCTGGACAGACCACTTGCTGTCCTTTTGAACCTGATGTAATGTATTTTTTACCACTTTATTAGAAATCCCTGCCTTACAGTTGCTGGTTGTCAAATATAATTTATTAGGGATCATTTAGTCCTTTTTCAGTAAACTAGTAAAAACTAGTAAAACATTCACCAAAGCAGGGAATGATGTTAGGTTTTTTTTCTTGGGGTTCACACTTCACAGAAATAAGGAAAAAAAATTGCAGTTTCACTCGCGAAAAAGTTGTCCTGCAACGAGAATACCTTCAATTTTAACCACCAGTAAACA